>VMDO01020434.1:0-37481 GCA_007922755.1 Pedetes capensis | reverse complement strand
CAAAAAAAAAAAAAAAAAAAAAAAAAAAAAACCTAAGCCAAGAAGTTGTTGTTGTTAGGTGCCGTTGAGTCGGTATCTGACTCATAGCGACCCTCATAGGGTTTTCAATGGCTGACTGTTTCAGGATTGCCTTGGGAGTGGATTGCCAGGTCCTTCTCCCATTTATGCGGTGCTGGGAATTGAACCCAGGACCTCAGAGACTGCAGCACAGCACTCTACCAACTGAGCTAAATCCCAGCCCCAATTGGTGTTATAACTCATACTTTTTTTTTTTTTTTTTACATGTACACCCTGTTGTGCTTGGTAAATTTAGGCTATTCTGGTTTAGGATGTATTTCATTTGGAAAATAAGTCTCATGCCCTAAGATTAGACAACCATCGGTATGCTTATAATCAGGCATCAGGCTATTGGAAACTATCTTTCCAAAAACTTAATTTTATGGGACATTTCAATATTTTAAATATTCAGTAAATGTCAGGACCTTTGTACATCACATCCCAGGGATATGCATTATAGAAAACCATGTGCTTAGATCTTTTTATAAATGAATTTAAGGCAGGATGTTCTGGTTTTTCCTTTTTATTTTTCTTTTTTATGGCTTCTTGAGATAGGGTCTCACTGTATAACCCAGGCTGGCCTGGAACCCACAGCAGCAATCTCCCTGTAAAGGCAGAATTTGAGGATAAAATATGTAGTGGCTTTGTCCTAATTGTATGAAATGAAAATATAATGATTGGGTATATTATTTCATGCTCACATGCATGTTTGGCTTTTATAATATCAAATAATTCTAGCCAAGGACATTTTGTTACTTGTTGCTATACTGCAGGACTTCTCAGCCTTGGTGCTATGTACATTTGGGCTGGATTGTGGTTTGGTGCTTGCCCTGTATATTTAGGATATTATTTAGTAATATCCTTGGCTTCTATCCCCTAAATAACCAGTAGCATCAGCTCCATCAGTGGTGACAACCAAAAATATCTCCAGACATTGCCAAATGTCACTGAGAAGAAAAATTAGCCTCTAGATGATAACCACTGTAATCACTATTGGTTGGCTCTTACGTTCATTAACTAAATTCTGGTCCCTAATTAACCTTTTCTCCTTTCTCTTTGTAGTATTAGTGCTCTAGAAAGAAGGGGTAGGAGAGTCTGAGTTTTCTTCATTTCTGTGTGTTTACTCTGCACTAAAATAAAATTTAAAATGTAGTCAATCAAGTGAACCACATGGGTTTAAAATTTCTTAATTTAAGTTTTTAAATTTAAAATTTATTCACTCAAAAGCCACATGGGTTTAGCCGTTACCATATTAGACGTATAGGTAAGGAACATTTTTATTGCAGAAAGTTGTGTTGGATACCACTGCATTTGCATGTTTTCTGTTAATTGTATATGGAGAAAAACCGGGTATATGACACTTCACTTAAAACTTCTCATGTGGAATATAGTATAATTAGCTTTGATATTGAATAACTGCCCCTATTTACGAAGTATTAAACTGGATTGAATTTTCTATTATATAGGGATTACAGTGAAAATTTTATTTTCTTGAACTGGTTTCTGGATTGATTACTATTCTTACTGAACTTTTTAAGCAACAATTTATATTTAGGAGTATTTAGTATAACTGTGTTTTTTAATTGCTTAAATGGTTTTCAGTATTGTCATCCTCGAAAGTGCTCCTGTGCTTAATTTTTATTTGTTTCTTTAAGGTCTGTTTTATTTTCTGGGATCCATTGTTAACTTCAGTCAGGACCCAGATGTGCACTTTAAATATATTCAGGCAGCTTGTAAGACTGGGCAGATCAAAGAAGTCGAAAGAATCTGCAGAGAAAGCAACTGCTATGATCCTGAGCGAGTCAAGAATTTTCTCAAGGTAAGTGTTTTTGAGTTGTGTGTTTTCTGGTTGGGTTAAAGATCAGCAGTTCTATGGAGGGTTAGTCATATTTTAAAATACTTTTTCCCGCTAAATGTGAAAATCTTAGCATTCTCAAATTGTGTGCTGACTTACTTCTTCTAAACTTAAACTCTGTGGTTTCTTTGGAAATAAGGAAGGAAATTAGTAAGTAATACTTAAGAATGACCATCTGTTTAAAGAAGAAAAAATAGTGTCTGAAAGAAAATTTCCCTTTTTCATTTTAATTTTGAAGAGATTTTTAAAGATTTTTATTCTCAGTGTCATTTTAGAATATCATTTTGCTTTTTTTCTTCTTAATCTTCTTTTCTCTTGTCTTCTCTTCTCTCTTTGACAAGGTGTCACTATATAAGCCCATGCTGGCTGGCCTTGAACTCATGATCCTCCTGCCTTAGCCTCCAGAGTGCTGGAATTACAATTGTGTGCCACCATTCTGGGCCTGGGGTTCATTTCAGTATTAAAATCAGGGGCTGAGGGTGCAGCTCAGTGGTATAGCACTTGTAAAGCATGCACAAGGCCCTGGGTTCAACCCCTCAGTACACCAAAAATAAGTGAGTAAGTAAGTAAATAAATGAATAAATAAAATTAGCCTGTCCTTGGTATCATTTTGAGTACTCTGTATTGTAGGCAAAAAAAAAGTCTGTTGTCTGGATATATGTTTACTTAGCATTAGATCTGCCTGCATCAAGAAAAGAAAATATTAATCATGTTTAATACATGGATCAAATGTAGTACTATACCAATAAAGCTAAGCTTTGTGACATGTGAACTGAGTTAAAGAGAAGTAAGGACTGCCTGTGTTGGACTGAAGAGTAATGGCTTAAAGAGTTTGAACTTTTTAGAACAAAGCTAAGTGCAGTTGATTTGTTTTAAATATCTGACTTTGCTCTTAGGTTTATTCCAATACCTCCCTGTTACTTTGTAGGGAAGATAAAGTTTTAAAGTTTGTACTTGACCATAAAGGACCAGGAAAATGATAAAACACTGAGATTACCAACTACCCCCTGCCAAATATGTTTATGAAATAATTTCAAAGTTTACTTAAAGTTCTGAAGTATTTTTTGTCTGGGAAAGTTTTAGATTGAAAACTAAACCAAAATGTTATTGTATGAAAAATAACTTATATCTGAACTGTCATTTGCAGATAATCTGTAGTTACATTGGCAGTGTTCTTCTAAAGAATTTACTACCTGGGCTCTTCATTTAATACCTAAGCTCTGAGGGGTTTTAGTGTCATGAAATTGTGAAAGTGCTGAAATTTACCTACATTTTAGATTTGAAGATAAACTTTCCCACAACAAATATATATAGCTTCATAGAGTAATAATGTCTTGGCTATCCTGAATGTTAGGGAAACGGGCTAGTATGATAATATTGGAGTCCAAAATATTGTACTGTTCAAAAAAACCACATGAGAAAGATTTGTTATTCTGTGCTTGACTAGTGTACCCAAAAAAACCTCTTCTTAGGAAGAGGTTTACTTCCTTTTTTTTTTTTTTTTTTTTTTTGTGGTACTGGGGGTTGAACCCAGGGCCTCCCGCTTGCATGCTTTGCAAGTGCTGGACCACTGAGCTGCACCCTCCGCCCATTTTTTAACTTTTTGAGACAGGGTCTCACTAAGTTACACAGACTGCCTCTGGTCTTGAACTTGTGATCCTCCTGCCTCCGCCTCCCAAACCGCTGGGATTACAGGCGTGAGACACCGTGCCCGGCTTTACTTCCCCTTTTGAAATCATTATTGTTTCCTTTTTAAAAAATGTTTTTTCTTTTCTTTCTCTCTCATATTCTCTCTCTCGCTCACTTCTTTCTCTCTCTCTCTCTCTCATTACTGTTTCCTTTTTAAAAAATGTTTTTTTTCTCATATTCTCTCTCTCTCTCTCTCTCTCTCTCTCTCTCTCTCTCTCTCTGTCTCTGTTCTCCCCCCCCCCTTTTCTCTTTTTCTCTCCTTATTTATTTTTATCAAGGTCTCAGCTTTTATGCTTCAGCCTATGCTACATAGTGAGTTCCAGACCAAGTTGGGCTATAACAGCAAGACTTTTTCTCAAAAACAAAAAAGCAAAAACAACCTTTGAATAGATAGTAGTATGATGTTGCCTTTGGTTGCCTAGCCGGTAAGATCTACTTAGATGAGAATACCCCTCCACGTTTAGGACTTAGGTGCAAGCCTGGTATGGTAGAGAAGTAGGTATGAATTATGAGCCTTTTCCAGTCAGACTAGTTTCAAATTCTTTTTTGTGGTACTGGGGAGTTGAACCGGGAGCCTCATGCATGCTTTTTGCAGGCACTCAACCACTGACCCATACCCCCAACCCACTTTTTATTTTACATTTTGAGACAGGGTCTCACTGAATTGCACAGGCTGCTTCTGGCCTTAAACTTGTAATCCTCCTGCCTCTTTCTCCTGAGTCAGGTTAAAAGTGTGTGCCACTGTGCCTTGCATCAAATTCTCTTTCTTTGTATTACTGAGCATTCTTTATTCATTCACTATATGTCTAGCTGTTCAATATGAGCTATGTCTTGTATGTTTAAGTGGTAACCATTATTAATAAGCTATACTGATGGGCCTTGGATATAAAGTTGTATTGGCATACAGGTGATTTTTTTTTACCCCCAGTACTTGTGTGTTGAACCCAAGGCCTCACGTATACTACCACTGGGCTGCACCCTCAGCCCTTTTTTAATTTTTACTTTGAGGTAGAATCTTGCTAAGTTCCCCAGGCAGCCTCTGGCCTCACACTTTTGATCCTTCTGCCTTTGCCTCCTGAGTTGCTGGATCACAGGAGTGAGTCACCACACCCAGGTCATACATGTGATTTCTATTAGGCAAGTTTGTTTATTTTCAATTTTAAGTTGTTCCTGATTCTTTGAATAAATGTTTCTAGGTTGAATTAGAAGTGAAGCTTTTGTCTTATGTTTAACAATCTGAGATGGAAGCTCAGTACTAAGAATTAACTGTTGTACTCAGCTTCAATTTATTACTGGGAATCAACATTTGACCATGTATCACTTTCTGCATAGCTAGAATGTGTTCCATCATCACTGTTGTTAAGTTTAATTTGGAAAGTAATAATTACAGAATTGACTGCTGTATTTAAACTTATTATAGGAAAACTCTTCTCTGAATGTAATCTTGAATATTTGGGTGCTAGTTATGTGCTGCCCACCAGGAATACAGAGTTTGGTAGAACTTTATAACAGTAAGAGGTATAGCTTAGTGGTAGAGCACACTTGCATAGCATGTGTAAGACCTTTGGTTTGATCCCCAGCATTGATTTTAAAAAGTAGAAATAAAGGTAAGAATACCCTAGGAGAAGACTGAAATAGTGCTATTAGTATCATTTGACTCATTCTCTAAATGTATGGTTCTTTAGCTCTCCATAGAAAGCATGTTGTCAGGGTACCTTCGAGTAGTGTAAGACTCATAACAGCCCTCATAGGATTTTCAGTGGCTGATTATTTTAGGATTGCTTCAAGAGTGGATTGCCACATCCTTCTCCTATATAAAAAGCATTAAACTGGTTTTTAGAACCATGATCTGTTCCTGCTATCTTTGATCTGATTTTCTACCATTGTTTGTCTCCTGGAATTTCTTCAATTATACTGGCCTGCTTGCTTCCTGGAACTGCTCCAACTCTTTCTTGCCCCCGAGCTTTTGCTAATGCCCTGGACTGTTTTTCTCTGACCTTCATGACTTGCTTCGTGACCTTCTTCCGTTTTCTGATTGAATGTCTTAAGAGATGATGTCTTAAGTTACTCAGATTAAAATAGAACCTATCCTTACTCCATTTTCCATCTTCCTTGCTATCCTGCTTAATTTTTCATCATAACACCCACCACTATGAAATATCCCCTTCTACTAGAATGTAATTTGCTTGAGAGAATGGACTCTCTTTACTTATGAACAGTCTGGTACATGAGTCTTCAGTAAATACTTGTTAATTAAACTCATGTTTTAGACAACCTCTGGAGGTATTTATAATTCTAATTTTGATCTTAAAATTGGTAGCTATTATTCCTAAAGAATAACCATTTAGTAAATGGCTTAAAATCTTAACATTATTTCCATGTGTGAACATTTGTGCAAATTTAGGCAGTCAGGAAACTATAGTTTTCTACTTTTCCATTGCAAATTTTCTTTTGGGATACTAGCTGTCTTTGCCAGAGAAGCAATAAGCACTCATGCACAAAAATAAATTAGGTATTCTTAGATTACTTGTATGTTTTTTCCCTAAGTGATAAAGTATGTAATATTTTATGTGTATATTAAGCAGAGTAAGAAGAAGATAAATGTATTGGACCATTAAATTTTGTAGTTCATTTAGAAGGGAAAACACAACCTAACAATTTTTCTATGAGTAGATACAAAATCTTTCTGGAAATGATTGTAGCAGCTGTTTGTATAGTTTTTGTGGTTTTAAAACAAGTACTTGTTTAGTCTTTCCCTAATGTGAAAAATCTGCAGCTGGATTTCTACTTCAGACTTACAGCCTATTTATTTATTTATTTATTTATTTATTTATTTATTTATTTATTTGTGGTACTGGGGAATTGAACCTGGGGCCTCACTCATTCTTTTGCAATCACTCTACCACTAAGCCACACCCCAGTCCATTTTTTACTGCTTACTTTGAGACAGGGTCTCACTAAGTTACAGGGGTTGCCTCTGGCCTTAGAATTTGTGATCATCCTGCTGCCACTTCCTGAGTTGATGGGATTATAGGCTTGTGCCACTGCACCTGGCTACCAGTTTTATTTTTTAATTTAGGATGGTTCACAACTTTTTATTGGTGTTCTCTGAATTCTTTATAGATAAATTTATAATTGGGTGACTACAGCCTTGGTCTTTGTTTTGTTTTGCATTTTTGAGCTAGGTTCTAACTATGTAGCCCAGGCTCGCCTTCAACTCTCAATCTTTCTGCTGCAGCCTCCCAAGTGCTGATATTAGAGGCATGTGCCACCACACTCCACCTGAAACCTAGTCCTACGAACCATTTTACAATAACCTTGCAAATAATATTCTTAGTGGCTACCGTGGGGGAAAGTCCTGTCCTGCCTAATTCTACTTCCTTAGTAGACCGTGTTAGAGAAGTCACTTATTGAGGAATGTTTTACTGTGTATAAATGAATTCCTGATGGAAACTATTATTTTTTGTGCTGTACCTTATGTCTGTGGAATGTAACAGGACATGTATCAGGTAAATGCCCAGTACAGGTCTTACCTACCTGTCTATAGCACCTTCTATGTCAGTCTGTAAGTAGGATCTTAGCTTGGCATTTGTAATGGTAAAAGCAGTTGGCAATTTAAAGATACTGTTTCTTTAAATGCTCTATTTTCTTTCTTTCTTTTTTTTTTTTTTTTGCCATTTTTTTATTGTAGCAACATGTGGTGTATTTAATTCATGGCTATTACCATCATGCTGCTCTTTGTTGGCTCTATTATAATAGAGTGTTAGAGGCTGGCTATATAGCTTGGAATTGGGGAGGGGTAGAAAATCATTAATTTGGAAGAAGCATGAGCCATTTATGCCATATTTTTTTTAGACGATGTGACTATAGTTACCAAATCAGCTGCCAAATTCACTTGGATTGTTGACTGTTAAAGTCCTAATGTGATGATTTTATAATGTGCGTGCTACTGGTGGCTCACAAATCCTTAATTTGTGAATTTTTTAATTAAAGGATGTATGGGGACGGACCTGGTGTTTTTCTGTGTGAATCTTACTTTAAAAAAAAAATAAAACCCGACATATGTACACTGAACTGTTGAGATTTCTTTCTTTAACAGAAGAACCAAGTTTGTGTGTGTCTCTCCCATCAACATAGAACAGATTCTTATATTTTACATACATTTATTACTTTAGACCTGAAGAAAATTGAGGCTTCTATTCTTTTTTTCAGGAAGCAAAACTAACAGATCAGTTACCACTTATCATCGTCTGTGATCGATTTGACTTTGTCCATGACTTGGTGCTGTATTTATATAGAAATAATCTTCAAAAGTATATAGAGATATATGTCCAGAAGGTAAGTGTTACCTAGATAATTTAAAGGTACAACCTTACAGTGGATTTGATTTCTCCTATTCTGGAACTCTTCATCCTTTTGAAGCTTTGTGCCAAATAAGAGTGGTCTGCTAGAATAGCTTTCAACATTTTCTCCCATTAGACTCTTTTCTTTGGTTAAAATGCTATATACATGCCACCCATGTAAAGTGTAAGAGTAGAACTGCTATAGTTAAGTTGGATGGCCTAGGGTTGTAGTAACTTGATAAGGTTCTAAGGTATCCATTGCTATATGGGCCCTAAACTCCCAACCATAGTTTTCAAGCCATCTTAAATATAGATATTAGAAACATCACCTTTTAAATCTAGAAAGAGAAAGGCAGTTTTGCTATATTTGGAGCTTTTCTGTTTTTTGTTTTTTGTTTTTTGTTTTTTTTTTTGTCTTCCGCAGTCATTTTTGTCTTACACAGCCATTAGCTTCTTTGTCTTACCATTTGGAACAATATTTCAGTAACCAATTAACCAGGCCAACAGAGGAGAATATGATAAAAATGCTTCCAATACTTATTAGCCTTGAAGCCTTTTCTTTAGCTGGACTTCCTACTAAACTCCCTTGGTTGTAAATTTAGGCTCTCAGTTTACTATTAATTTTAAAAACAAATCTTAAACAAGAGAAATGGGTTTTAAGTTAACTCTGCTTTACTTATTAACATAATGGCATTCTTCTTTTTCTTAACTATAGGTGAATCCAAGTCGACTTCCTGTGGTTATTGGAGGGTTACTTGATGTTGATTGCTCTGAAGATGTCATTAAAAACTTGATTCTTGTTGTAAGAGGTCAATTCTCTACTGATGAACTTGTTGCTGAAGTTGAAAAAAGAAACAGGTGTAATACTCTTTTAACCTTCATTACTGGAATAAATAAGTAGCATTTCATAGCATGGTAATGGATAAAATATAGCTGGTCAGTTGCCTCAAATTTACCCAATAACATATGGGATGATAATTCACTAGAGATACCTAATTTAAAGGTGATAAGCTAGGTGATAGAACTAAAACAAATGTTTTCTGAAACATTACAGCTGTCTTATAAAAAATCTGTTAATTTGGTTGGCACTCCCCCAGTTTTAGTTAGTTAACTTTGCAGTGCTAAGGTTTGAATCCAGGACCTGTGCATGCCAGGCAAGTGCTGTACGACTGAGCTATATCTCCTGCTGGTTGATCACTTCTTTGTATGTTTACAGTTACCAGCTATATGGTTTGACTTTGTTTTTAATGTAAACTATGTAGGAAGCTACCCTTTAGTTAGGTGTAATACCAGTATATTTAATAACTAGTTCTTCCCTGAGAGTCTAGTGTTTGTTCAAATGTAAGAGAGAAGAGTCCCTTATGTCATTTTAGGTTAAACTGACTTTATTGTAGTACTTTAATATAATATGAATTACAAATTTCTAATGAGTGGAATATAGTGTAAGTGCTTCTAAACCTTAAGGTTTTTTTCAGTTGGAACATTTCTACACAATTTTAGATGGAATGGTTTGAGAAATTGGTGGTTAGGAAGTACTCGCATCATAAATGTAATTGCTGGGTTGGTATAAGAATGGAAAGTTACTCAAGCTGTAAGAAAGGGAAACCAGAATACCTGTGGGGTTTAATTTTTACCAGTTGGTGTCAGTGACCGACTAATGATATTCATAGAATTTATGTTAGAATGTTTCAAAGAGAAAATTTCTGCCTTTGAGAACACTTAAAGATACACAATATAAACTGACCTAAAAGTTTGAACCTAGTTCAAAGTGATTTTAGGTCATAATTTTATTATTTAGAAAAAAATTCATTTGAATCTTAAATCTAATACTGAAAAAGAGTCTTTGGTGCATACTCCCCCAGTGAATAGCCAGATAGTCTCAGCCAGATAATTTGATCTTTAAGTGACATCTAGATATGCCGTAGCTAATCTTTTTTTTTTTAATCCCAGTTGATATGGCACATTTCTTTGGATTGCTCATGTTTATGGGAGATTGGTTTTTGCCTTTATTAATAAAAAATGTCTTTAATGGAAGTGCTCATAATAACATGAAATTGACAGCCAAAGAAATGATCAATGGTTTTTCTTTGGCTGCTATCTTAATATTTTAATCATGAATAAGCAAGTTACAGTTGTCAGAATCATTGAAATATAAATTGTAACTTAGTGAAACCATGACCCTTGGGGGAATGAACAAATCCAGAGCCTCCAAAGCTACTAGATTTTATTTTCAGTGTGGCTATAGGTAATGTACTACATTGTGTTAAGATTGAAAGGGACCTCATAATTGGGCCTGTGTCATGCCACATCTCCATCCTACTCCTACAGATTTTTTTCTAAAGTTATCCAGATAATTTTAAATAAAGCACGATCTGAGTGTATTTAATTTGTCTCATATCCGGGTATAAGTAGTGAGATATATCTTATAGCTGATAGATTTCAGAGAGTGAAAAATAGTCTTTTATAACTTCTGTGAAATCTTGGGCAACTCAACCATCTCTTTACTGTTGATTTCCCAATTTATAGTAGGATTGTTTAGAATTAAAAAATAATGTATGTGAAAGCACATTATTATCCATAAGATAGTTAAGATCATTACCATGTCAAAATTATGCTGTTTATAATTTACTCTGTGTGTTTTTTTTGTTTTTACCTAGGTTGAAACTGCTTCTGCCCTGGCTAGAAGCCAGAATTCATGAGGGCTGTGAGGAGCCTGCTACTCACAATGCATTAGCTAAAATCTACATTGATAGTAATAACAACCCAGAGAGATTTCTTCGTGAAAATCCCTATTATGATAGTCGTGTTGTTGGAAAGTATTGTGAAAAGAGAGATCCACATCTGGCCTGTGTTGCTTACGAACGTGGCCAGTGTGATCTGGAACTTATTAATGTGAGTACTACTAGCCCAGTGTGTACAGAGAAGGCTGCATTTCTTTAACCTATTATGTAATGTCTGGCTAATACATTTTTAAAGTTTGGAGTGATTTTAAGTAATAAAGACCATTTTAGGGAGATAGATGCTTTTTTCAGACCTTATTCAGAAATGATGGTGAGCCTGAAAATGTCCTAAGTAGTAAAGTATATATACCCTTTATCTTGGCAGACTATTTAATTTTTAACTGTACTAGCTTCATTATTCATGTTCTCATACCCACACACTATTTGTACATGTAAACACACAATTTTTTAACCATATGAGAGTAAGATGTGTACCTCATGGTCTTAAGTCCTTTGGGGATGTATCTCCTGAGAATAAGGATATTCTCTTTAAGCTGGTATTATAGATACCAGCTACAGTCACTAACATTGATAGGATACTTTTAAAAATCTGTTTTACTCCATTTTTGTCAGTTGTATTCTTTTTAATCCAGGTGAAATACACATAACATAAAATTTGTCATTTTCAAGTGAATAAGTAGCTAATAGTACATTCACAATGTTATGTCATCACTACTTTTACCTATCTCCAAGTTTTCATCACTCCAAAAGGAGATCCTATATTCATTAGTTTCTCCACATTCCCCCCAGCCCATGGAAACCACCAAACCAAGTTCACTGTGGATTTGCCTGTGCTACATATTTTATCCTGGTGCTGAAGATCAAATTTCGAGCTTCACCCATGCTAGGCAAGCACTTTACCAACTGAGCTATATCCCAAGCCCTCTCTTTAAAGTAGAACATTTCTCAGTTGCGAGTTTCCCAGTGAGTGGATTTAGATTATACACTTCTGCTCAGAACATTGCTTTAAGTGATGATTTGTCCTTTTCATGTTCTTGCATCCAGAAACACACTATATTCATTTGTCTCCTTTGTAATACCAGTTTTTACTAACTTGTAACATTTTTTTCCTTTGGATAATTATTCCTTTTATCTTGCAGATATGTAAGTAGACATGAGCATGCAAATCTTTTTACTGCCTTCTGCTAATTTCTCAATTAAACATCTATTCTTACTTTAACCAGTTTTTTTCTTCAATTAGTTTTAATATGTTGATGGCATACGAAGATTTTTCTAACTCCAGCACTTTTGTCCATATTTATCAGTCTGTACTTTCAGTACCTTTTTATTTTTCAGTCTTGCGATGTAGCCCAAGCTGGTCTTAAACTCACATCAATCCTCCTGCCTTAGCCTCCTGAGTGCTGAGATTACAGACATGTACCACCATGCCCAGCTTCAGTTGATAACTCTCATATTATGGACTCATAGATTCGTGTTTTACAATATGGATTATAATCCACTACTGTTATTTCTGTTAGTGCTCAAATTATCCCTGTTTTGACCAATGGAAACCACTTTAATATGACTCCCTTGTCTTTGTATTATGTTCTCATTCTTTGAATGCTTCCTTATGTTCTGACACATGGTACACCAGGCTTATCTTGTACCTTTCTCAGCCCTGGAATCTCTCCAGGGAACACTGATCCCTTTTAGTGAGAGATTTTATTAGAAACCAAGATCTGGGACCTACATATATTTGCTTTTAGGATCTTTTAGTGGCCTGGGCTAGGAAATATATTCATGTGTGTATATACATGCTTTCATTTATTTATGCACATGTGTATGTGTACAGCCTACAGCTGTACCACTGTGGTATCTGATCCTGTGAGATCTCAGAAGCTAAGCAGGGTTGGTCCTGGTTAGTACTTGGGAGACTGACTAGGAATACCAGGTGCTATAGGCTTAGGAGAAGGACCTGGCATCCCACTCCTAAAAAAAACAACCAACCATTGAAAACTTTGTGAATAGCAAAGAAGCACTGATACAGTGCTGGGCATGGCACAGTGTCAGGTAGTGTTTCATCTGTTGTACATAAGGTTGCTATGATTTGGACCTGACTTGATGGCAACTAACAACAACCACATATGTGTACATACATGGAGAAGTAAGCACACAAGAATAGCTAACAGAACACTAAAAAGAAAGCTACAGAGGTGGGGTAGCCCTACATTAGAGCATGTTCTAAAGCCTCTGTAATTTAAAATAGTGAAGTATCAGAACTTGAATAAGAATGTAGAAAAATAGATCCAGCATCAAGATGCTTTTTACTAGCCTCTAGAAATTTTAACACATTTTTATGTTGGTTGAATTTCACTGAGAACAATTTGGGGGTGACATATTCAAGATTCTGTGTAAAAGTAGTAGATTTCTTCTCCTATAAACAATATATAGAATTTCAATCATTGGAAATAATTTTTAAAATTAAAATCATTGTATAAAAATTCTTTACTTCTTACCCTGAAATTAATCTTTCCTACCTTAATTAGGTTTGCAATGAGAATTCCCTTTTCAAAAGTCTCTCCCGCTACCTGGTACGTCGAAAAGATCCAGAATTGTGGGGTAGTGTGCTACTGGAAAGCAATCCCTACAGGAGACCACTAATTGACCAGGTAAAATTGGCAATTATGTTTGACTCCACTTTTTAGCTATGAATAAAATCTTTTCCCTTGTACACTCAAATGCACTCAAATAGATTATATTTAATTGTAAGAAAAGACAATAAAAACTTCAAAAAAATATTGAACTATACTTCATATATGTAAATTTATATAAATGTGCATAGTACATATGTTAAGGAAAACAAAATAAATATCTAGAAACATTATTTATATAAAATTCTCAGTTCATCATAGTTAAAAGGAAGACAGCAAAGTAAGCATTAAGAATTGCTATTATGAGTAGTTGAGCTGTGACTAAATTAATTAAATACATTCAAAACAGTAAGCCAGCAAACGATAAGAATTGATAATAGAGGATACAAAGGAGAAAATACAAGAAAGAAAAGAAACATAAAATTCCAAGTGAGTAAAAGTTAAATCTCATGATAAGCATAGCATAGCAAATGAAATGTTGTTTTTATACCTATATAAAATTGAAGACCTATTTTTAAAGCCTTAAATACTGGCATTTATTTTAATGATTCTTAAATTTTTCTGGTAGAAGTGTATAAATTCAACATTTTGAAAACGACTAGATTAAAGGCTGTTAATTTTTTATTCCTTTCCTAGGAAGCATTTCTAAGGAACATTCCCAAGTAGATACAAAGCTTACTGGAAAAAATACTCATTGCAGCATCTGAGCACCATGCAAATAGCCACAAACAGAGGAATTACTGAGATTTTATAATTCCACATCTAGGTATTTAAATTATATGTAGACATTAACGTGATAATAATGAGTGTTAGTTTGAATAATGTTTAAGTCAGGGAAAAAACAGAAATTATATAATTAGGGTGTTTTTTTTTTTTTTAACAGAATTACACATATGCATTCATGTATATTTATGTAGGAAGACCTTTTAAGTTGTAAACTTAAAGATATTTTCTTTTATTCCTTTCAGCCTATTTGAAGTTTTCTAGCGAGAGGCTTAGTCTAATTAAATGATGTCTTTGAAAACCACTTTGATTTTCATTATCTATTCCCTTTATGTCCTTTATAGGTGGTACAGACAGCCTTGTCTGAGACTCAGGACCCTGAAGAAGTGTCAGTAACTGTCAAAGCTTTTATGACTGCAGACCTTCCTAATGAACTCATTGAACTGCTGGAGAAAATTGTCCTTGATAACTCTGTATTCAGTGAACACAGGTATGCTATAAAACGGTTCCATTGGCCATTTCTATTCAGCCTGTCAGTTTTGGAAAGAACAAAAGACAAAGATTAGAAAAAATTGCCTGAATTTTCCTAATGCCTACTCTCCTTCTTACCTTGTATCCTGGAACAAAAACCTCTTTATAGCCACTGTGATTATTCTTTTTTTTTTTTTTTTTTTTTTTTTTTTTTTTTTTTTTTTTTTTTTTTTTTTTTTTTTTTTTTTTTTTTTTTTTTGGTACTGAGGGTTGAACCCAGGGCCTTGCACCTGCATGCTTTGCAAGTACTGGACCACTGAGTTGTGCCCCCAGCCCATTTTTTTATTTTTTGAGACAGGGTCTCGCTAAATTACGCAGACTGAGTCTGGTCTCGAACTTGTGATCCTCCTGCCTCCGCCTCCTGAGCCACTGGGATTACAGGTGTGCACCACCGTGCCCGGCACTGTGATTATTCTTTACAACTGATAAAATTTTTAATTATTCCTGTTAAATGTCTTTTTTTCTAAAGAAATCTACAAAACCTCCTTATCCTCACTGCAATTAAGGCTGACCGTACACGTGTTATGGAGTATATTAACCGCTTGGATAATTATGATGCCCCAGATATTGCCAATATTGCTATCAGCAATGAGCTGTTTGAAGAAGCATTTGCCATTTTCCGGAAGTTTGATGTTAACACTTCAGCAGTGCAGGTAAATCTTCAAATTACATAAATTTGAGTTACTGACTGTGATGCTTTTTCTTGATTCAAAGCGGGTATTGTCCTGTGAGGGTGGACATAGATTGCTATAATAATAAAATGCTAAGTTTAATGTAATTGTTTTGAGTCAGATCCATTTTACTATAATCATAATTCAATAATGGTTGCCTAGGTCTTGATTGAACATATTGGAAACTTGGATCGCGCATATGAGTTTGCTGAACGCTGCAATGAACCTGCTGTCTGGAGTCAACTTGCAAAAGCCCAGTTGCAGAAAGGAATGGTGAAAGAAGCCATTGATTCTTATATCAAAGCTGATGATCCGTCATCCTATATGGAAGTTGTTCAGGCTGCCAATACTAGTGGTATGACTTCTTACCTTTATGTGTTTGAGACCTCAGAAAATGATTAAACTAAAGCGTTAGGATTACTGTTTTGCATGATGCAGAGGCTGGATACTGCCTGGTTAAATGTGCAAACTTTAGCCTTCCATCTTGGTCCAGATAAAGATAGAATGCATTTTGTAAGTCTATGAGTTTTGTAGGAGAGATTAATTTTCTACTTTGAAGTCTCAAAATCTTGATCATACTCTGATTATACAACTTCAAGGGAAAAGAGAATTGAGCTATTCATTTCAGGGATAACACAGAAGTATAATTTTTATAATTTTAGATGCATGTTTTACATTTGGTATTCTCCATAATATTTTTTTGAAAATGTAATCCTACCTCAGGAAGCTGAGAAGACTTGTGAGTTGAGGCTATCTTGGGCTAATGGTGAGTCTCTGCCTCAAAAAAAAAAGAAAAGAGGAAATTAATCGCAATTCTAATTTATTTAGTTGAAAAGATTTTAAACATGGATGTTAGTGTCTGGACTTACTTTTTCTCTTTCTGTACTTAGGAAACTGGGAAGAACTAGTGAAGTATTTGCAGATGGCACGTAAAAAGGCTCGGGAGTCCTATGTGGAGACAGAATTGATATTTGCACTGGCTAAAACAAACCGCCTTGCAGAATTGGAAGAGTTCATCAATGGGCCAAATAATGCTCATATTCAACAAGTGGGTTTCCTGTTCAGATTTTTTTTTTTAAATAGCATGAAAATAGTTGAACAACTTTATTAGCTTAGTAGAATCAACACATCGTAACTGAAGAATTCCAAGGAAAAATCTTAAAAGAATACAAATTGTTCCTTAGTATTAAGTTAGGAATTTGAATTTGGAAAGATTGAGTTAAGGCTAGTATCTTACTAAAAATGGATTGGCTTTTTTTCCTTCTTCCAGGTTGGTGACCGTTGTTATGATGAAAAAATGTATGATGCTGCTAAGTTGTTGTATAATAATGTTTCTAATTTTGGACGCTTGGCATCTACACTGGTTCATCTGGGTGAATATCAGGCAGCAGTTGATGGAGCTAGGAAAGCTAATAGTACTCGAACATGGAAAGAGGTAATCTAAACACAAGTTTGAATGAAGAATTAAGATTCTGTTTGAAAATGCCATTTATAGTGATTAGTTCAAAAAACTAGCCTTGTTTACATTTGATTTAATTTTTATTCTAGGTCTGCTTTGCCTGTGTGGATGGGAAGGAGTTCCGTCTTGCTCAGATGTGTGGACTTCATATTGTAGTACATGCAGATGAATTAGAGGAACTTATCAACTACTATCAGGTAATGAGCATATGTTTTTATATGAACTGAGACCCTTTGCCACAGGCATTCTCATCTTTAATTGCACATTTCTCTATTTAGGATCGTGGATATTTTGAAGAACTAATAACCATGTTGGAAGCAGCACTGGGACTTGAGCGAGCTCACATGGGAATGTTTACCGAATTAGCTATTCTATATTCTAAATTTAAGCCACAGAAAATGAGGGAGCATCTGGAGCTTTTCTGGTCCAGAGTGAATATTCCTAAGGTAACCAACCTTTACCATTGTGAGGGAATTCTACAGCTTAAACTAATACTTTAAAGTTACCTTTTGTCTACATGGTGGGCACAGTGGCACACAGCTGTAATGCTGGCGACTCAGGAAGTGGAGGCAGGAGGATTGCAAGTTTGAGGCCAGAGGCAGCCTTTGTAATTTACTGAGACCTTGACTCAGAATTTAAAAATACAGGTTAGGGGTGCTGCCCAGTGGTAGAGGACTTGCAAAATAAGTACAAGGCCCTAGGTTCAACCCCCAAGTACCAAAAGAAAAATAAAACCAAAAAAGTCCTTTTCACTTTTAGGATATTAGCTAGAATTGGAGACCTATGTCTAAAGCAGTTAAACCTTTGTTATGCAGGTGCTAAGAGCCGCAGAACAAGCGCATCTTTGGGCAGAACTGGTGTTTTTATATGACAAGTATGAAGAATATGATAATGCTATAATTACCATGATGAATCATCCAACTGATGCATGGAAAGAAGGGCAATTCAAAGATATTATTACCAAGGTGTGTACCTCCTGGGAGAAAGGCTTCAGAAGGAGAATGCTTATTAGGAAAGAACTTTAACTTAATGTATGGATTTTTCCCATTTTAGGTTGCCAATGTGGAACTGTACTACCGGGCAATACAGTTCTACTTAGAGTTCAAGCCTCTGTTGTTAAATGATTTGCTGATGGTGCTCTCTCCACGGTTGGATCACACTCGTGCAGTCAATTATTTCAGCAAGGTAATCATTTTAAACCAAACTTTATAGCAAGGAATTAAGACATTTGGATAACTCAGAACCTTAACAATACGTGTATTTATTACAAACTCTTTATTTTAAAGGTTAAACAGCTACCGCTGGTGAAACCATATTTGCGTTCAGTTCAGAATCACAACAACAAATCTGTGAATGAGTCACTAAATAACCTCTTTATCACAGAAGAAGATTATCAGGTACAACTTTTTTATTTTTGTACATATCACAAAACTCAGATTATGTTTAGGTTGTAAAATTGTTATATTCTGTGATTAAAAAAACATCCATTATCCTTTAGGATTATAAACAGATACTTGTATATGCAGGATCTAAAGTTAGTAAGGTTTTCAGGATTGATAAATCTTACTCCTGCTAAGTAACTGCCTAGAATTTTGCTTAGATTTTATATATTTCTTTAAGAAAAAACAGTATGAGTACTTCATCTCTAACCTTTGATTCTAGATTCAAAAATTTGTTCATCTCTTAATTAGAGCATGAAACTTATTTGGTATTAACTATATTTAACTGTTCATTGTTTAACCGTTCATTGTTTTTTAAGTGTTCACTGTTTTTCTTGCCTAATATCTTATTAATATTTCTCTTTGGTGAAATTTCACATAAACAAAAACAGATTTAATGTTAAACTGGTTGCCTATTTTGCTTCTTACTGTCAGCATGATTTTTTCTTTTTAAGACAGGGTGACACTATATAGCCCAAGCTGGCCTTTAATTCACTATGCTCCTGGCTCAGCCTAATTTTTTTTTTCAGGCTCGGAGTACATGCTGATCTCTGTAGTTGAATATCATATTGAGATGTAGCAGGAGTTTCCCTTTCCCTAGAGCATAAGTCCTTACTGACTAAATTACACATTCTCCCAGTTTCATAACCATCCAATTAGTCTTGATACTGAAAATCTTGGCAAAAACTACACCTTTAGAAAATTGTACATTTGAGGACTTGATTATTGTAAAATTAGATTGAAGAAATTTGATACATGTTCACATACTACAACTTTGTAGTCTGATGCTTTGGTCTAAGCTATCATTTTATGTTACCATCTAGTGGTCTGCACAATAAGAAGTGTGAAACATATGTTAAGCAAAACACTGATTTGACATTTGGATGTGTTTTCTTTTTTTTTTTTTTTTTAAGGCTCTGCGAACATCAATAGATGCTTATGACAACTTTGACAATATTTCACTTGCTCAGCGTTTGGAAAAACATGAACTCATTGAGTTCAGAAGAATTGCTGCATATCTCTTCAAAGGCAACAATCGCTGGAAACAGAGTGTAGAGCTGTGCAAGAAAGACAGCCTTTACAAGGTTGATAGAGCTGAGGGGGTGGGGCTATTAAACTAATCCCAAAATGGTACACTACAAGTGATTATATTCCATAAAAGTATTAGTTTTAGGGATGAGAATTGACTTTATAGCCCCGTGATTGAGGAAGTGATAATTAACTCAGTGGGTTTCCTGCCTTTAGGAACTGTTTCATTGTTTAGGTCAAATCTGTTTTTTTCTTTGGTTGGTTGGTTGATTTGGTTGGTGTTTTTGTTTTGTTTTGTTTAATGCTTTTAGCCTATCTTTTATTTTCCTTTTCTCTCAGAACTTAAATTATATAGGTGAGAGATTGTTCTTTTCCTCTTGGCAAGCAAGCCCAGATTTAAGTTTTTAAAAGTTTCCATTATATTACTTGCTTCAGCCATAGCTTAGCATGCATGTTTGGGCTTAATGTTTGACCTTCATTCTTTCCTCTGAATAGGATGCAATGCAATATGCCTCAGAGTCTAAAGATACGGAATTGGCTGAAGAACTCCTACAGTGGTTTTTACAGGAAGAAAAAAGAGAGTGCTTTGGAGCTTGTCTCTTTACCTGTTATGATCTTTTAAGGCCCGATGTTGTCCTGGAAACTGCTTGGAGGCACAATATTATGGATTTTGCCATGCCCTATTTCATCCAGGTCATGAAGGAATATTTGACCAAGGTAATGACTCTTTTTAAGTGTATTCAGAGCTAATACTCTTGATATGGAAAATTCTACATGCAGATTTATTTTTTTAAGTTTTTTCTTATGATAGATATAAGTTACTTAGTTGATTGTAAAATATTCCTAGTCTATAGAATTTATTAACGGTTGATGTAGCATTGATTGGAAAGAACTTAATGTGTTAGAATATTAACTCTGTATATTTGAATCAATGCTGGGATTTAGCTCAGTTGGTAGAGTGCCTCTCTGCAGTCTCTGAGGTCCCGAGTTCGATTCCCAGCACCACAAAAACGGGAGAAGGACATGGCAACCCACTCCCGAGGCAATCCTGAAACAATCAGCCATTGAAAACCCTGTAAGGGTCACTATGAGTCGGAGACAACTTGACGGCACCTAACAACAACAACATATTTGAGTGAATAGCGTCTGTTTTAATAGTTGACGAAATATTTTAAATTAGCATTTTAAAATTTTGTAACTCAGATTTCCATTAATAGTACTGTAAATTCCCTTTTATTTGATTGGGTCCTGACTTAATGTCTTTGTTTCCTGTTGAATAACTCTCTGTATATTCTTAACATCGTGTTAATCTTCATGATTTTTTCATAGCTTAATCCGTAATTTAAAAATCATAGGTTAACAATTAACCATGTTCCTAAAAACATCTTAAGCTAGGGGCATGATCACCTTAAGAAAATCACTGTTCATCTTGGTGTCCCTTTTTCATGTGAGAATATTTTTTACTCACCCTATCCTCAGTTACCAGTTTTCTATCTAAGACATTTTTAAGTGATTTTGAAGGATTCATTTTTGCAGAAGCAAGATGCTTAAAATCAGAGTCTCAAATCTGATCTCTTCAGCATGGCTAAGGGGGAAAAACACAACTAACAACCCCCCAGGATATTGAATTTTTCAATAGGATACCATGTAATTAGATACCATTGTGTTCAGTTAAATTTTCTTAAAGGATTGATATTTTATGTGTAAAGTTCAGTATAAGAGAAAGGGGAAAAAAACTAAACAGTTGCCTTATTTTAGCCGTAGACTAGAATAGCTTCTTTTCTTATGCATAATGCCAACTTTTGAGGCTCTAAGCTGCTGTTAACCTAAGTGCTATAAATATTACTAGCTGATTAAGCTGCTTTCTTTCACATTGACTTAGCATAAATTCTTCTGCAGTAAGCTCTGACTTTAAAAAAAAAGATTCTCAATTTTGCTTCCATTATGCCCTTTATTTCCACTTCTTTCTTACCTTTTTTAGTGGTTAGATGTTTCTCCCCTAAACCTTTGTTGCTGATTCTACCTTTTTATGCTCAATATGGAATTTGATTTTTTTTCTAAGCTGCACCTTCTGAATTCCTTTGCAGGTTGATGCAATAAAGGAAAAGGTGAAAGTTGATTCTTTTCCATCTTTAAGTCTGGAGGACTAAGTCTAAGGAATTTGCATGATTTTTTTTCCTTCCTTTTCTACACTGCTGCTGCTGCTTTCCTCCCCCAATAAATTTTCACTAAAGCCTCTGCAAGTCCCTTGAAACATAACTATAGTAGAGCTATAGGACACTAGTAGATGTTTGCTACTAATCGGCTAATAGGCTTTAGGAAGGGCAGGAGGCTAATCAGTAGTTGGTTCACAGTCTCTCTTTAATATATTATGAAAAACTGAGTATGGTGAGTTTCAATATTAATTCCAAACTATCAGGAAATTTCTTTGCCCTGTCAGGGTTATCTGGACCATAGTAGGACTATCTTAATACTTGAAATAAATTAAAACAGCCTCTGGTTTTATATTGCAAGCTTGCCTGACAGTTGTTGAATTTATATATGTATATACATGCCCTAAGAGGCTTTGGGGTTTTGTGGGGGATTTTGTTTGTTCGGTTTGGGTTTTTTTGTTTGGTATGGTTTGGTTTGATTTTGTTTGGGGGTTTTGGGGAGGTGGGTTTTTTTGTTTTGTTTTGTTTTGTTTTTGTTTTGTTTTGTTTTGTTTTTGTTTTTTGTTTTGTGATGGTGGTTTGGTATTGAAGGACTGTGATCCAGTTTCTGATCTCTTGATTCTTACTAATTTTTTGCTGAAAGTAGATAAAAGAGATACTAGCTGCTTCCGAAGAGACTTTCCTCATGTTTCTCCAGGTGTCCAGTTCTTATGGTGCTAGTCCATTTTTAAGAGGAATCAAAACCTTTTCAATCATGGGAGCCAAGCCTGTTATCATTGTTGCTAAGCAAATGATTATTTATGTTTATAACAAAGCAACATTAATGTCTACTTTTTATAATAAGGCACATCTTTGAAGCTATCTGAAATTCATTCTTACTAATGAGTTGGCTTGTCTAAGAATGCCAAATTTAGGCACATTTTGGTTGCTGCTTCCTTCATTGGCTTGTCTTCATCCCAGTATAAATGAAATCAACTTAAAAACTTAATGTTGGATGTCAAATTGTGGCTAGAAAGGGTGGGAAAGAAAAAGAGAGTTGAAACAAATTTAAAAGAATTTGGGTGGGAGCAATGCGTTGGGATTATGTTGAACCTTTTGGAGTCACCACTGGAACTTAGGGCAAACCTGAGTAAAATGCATTGTGCGTGAGACCCTTCAGCAGCTAGTAAGCAAGGCAGTTAGAAAGCGTGTGTGTGAAAAACAGGTAATTGAACTGCAGTGTTATGCATTGTTTTAAATCAAGCATGTACAAGTCATTGCAATTACATCATACTACTCTGAAACTCTTATAGCATTGCTGTGGGCTGTTTGTGTTTCTTGAGAGCCTGTATAGCACCAGTCATCTTCAGATCTCACTTCTTGCTTCAGTACTTTTGCCTTTTTTTCATGCACACATACACCAAAATATCTGACTGCATGTTAACTTTCCTTCTGCAGCATATTGCAGTCTTTGTGGAAAAGCCTTTTACATTTTAGTGAATTTTCATTAGTACAGGTGGAACTGAATCCAGTGACATACTTACCTGTAATTTTTCTTTTTAAATCCAAGGATCAGAAACTTTTGTTACAGCTCTTAACAAAAGCTTGTATTCATAAAAGCCTTCTTGTTTTTCTTTTTTGAGCAATCTAAATTGGGTTAGTGGAAACAAAAACTGGATGTTCCTATGCCAGAGGCTGTCCCATTATATAATAATGAAACATAAACATTTTTAGCTTTGCTTGAAGTTATTCCTGTAGGATTTTTATTTTTCTCTATACCCACCCTGTCGATGTCTATGCCTGGGCATTTGTGATAATGCTAGCTCTTTTACCTTTGTTCCACATCTGACTCAGGCATTAACACATCTGTTCACTTTAGATTCTTTCTCTTGGAAGTCTGGAAATGTGTTATGCAGTGATTTTTATGTTTTGTGTTATATTTCTTCTTAGAAGTTATTAGTATACAGGCATCCATATATTTTTCCATGTACCTTCTGTAGCTCACTCTTGGATACTGGCTAGGTTAGGAAACTGTATCCAACCCTTGCTGGTACAGCTGTGTTTTTAATTCTATAGTTGAATAATTTTTGTTGTAAGTATGGGTGCCAAACAGTGGGCACTTCAGATGGTACTTACCTTCCATGATAGTCTTTTTATATTAATTTGTAACATCCTGTAGGCTATAAAATAGGATGACAGTGTATAAAAGCAAACTAACCCATCTCCCAAGGGTAGACAAACCACAGTCCATCTGAAGGAGTCTAGAATCTACTTAAACTTGATTTTGTTAAACTTTCAGTTCCCTGACAAATTAAGATGAATTAGATCCATGTTGTATTTTACATGGAATAAGTAAAATAAATGGAAAACACTGTCCTATCCATAGTGGCCTATGTGAACACTCAAAAACATTATTTTAATAGTTTCTAATACAATGTAGGTACTTCCTAAACATTCGTAAAACCTGATTTTCACAGCTTTTTCACTGAAGTCTGAATATCTTTTTTGTGTGTGTGAATGATTTTTTTTCACTATTTGTCTTTTTTTGAAGAGCATGCAGTGAGCATTCATGAAAGATTTCTCCCTGTACTCTGCCCCTCAAACTCACCCAGCACACTTATGGCCTTGTAGTAGATAATATTGAGATTTGAAATTTAGTTTTAAAGTATAATGATAGACTAACTATAAGGCTTTGGCTGAGATGCCAAGTCTTAAATGTAGTTTAAAAGACAAATATAGCATAAATGTAATGGGCATACAGTGTAGAAGGTTCCATAATGCCAGGGTCCTGTTGTTGCTCTTCTTTGTCACAATTACAAGATCAAATTGCTAGTCCTAGGAGGAACACTACAGATCACTTCAGCCTTCTCATACATTGAGAGAAGGAAATTTAAGGGCTGATGGTTTGCCAAAGTCACACAACTAGTTAAAGGAAGGATCTAGGTATTCCACTACTATCTTTCACTAACACATTTGGACAACTCCACAAAATCACTTCTGCCTGGTACCAACATCCACTTTGATTTAGAATAGCTTTCAATAACTACTTACTTGTTTGGCTTAATTAAAAGTAAAAAATTTTTTTCTCAAAGAAGGTGGGGCCAAATCAGGCTATACTAGTTATTAGAAAATAGAGCCATGTAGCATTAAAATTTGCTGCCTGACTATTACAAAAATATTGACTATTGAGCCACTTGAGTCTTAAGCTTGAGTGTGCACCTGTAAACCATTATCAGTAGAAGCTGTGCACAACTGGCAAAAATAGCTTATTCTGCACAAGGACTTGTCCTGTCATGAGACTCATTTCACTTTTTTGAAAACCATTTTCTTTGGGGAGAAGTTTCGTCAGTTCATGAATTCATTATTATCTTTGGTAGGGTGTAAATTTAATTTGAAAAAGTGGTTCATTCTTGTTTTCTCCCTCCCTTAGGCTGCATCCTAGCATGCCCAGTTTTAGCCTGGCGTAAGCTTTTATGGCATTTATAAATCCCTCCTTCCTGAGGGTTTATAATGATAGTGCTGAAAACCACCTTGACTGAAGTATGAATATTACCATTGAATTTGAGGGGGTCTGAGAATGTTCCTTCTAGTCTGTTTTATTTTGACAGAACTTAACATACTAAGGCTTTTCCACTTTCTGCCATAAGCCTAAGTTTGTAACATTTTTGAGGTGCTAATTAATGTAATTCATTTTTCTCTAGGTGGATAAATTAGATGCTTCAGAGTCACTGAGGAAAGAAGAAGAACAAGCTACAGAGACACAACCCATTGTTTATGGTAATCTTTCTCTTTTTTAACCCTAAAGAATTACATTAAACAATTCTTCAGAAATTCTACTCCAAATAGAAATATAACAAGCTTCTAAAAAGTGCAAAAGGTTTTCTGAGTTAAAGAATACTGTTCCCTGTCATTTTCCCTCCTGAGAATAGTCTTAAAATAGGCATTAACATTATTCACTAAAATAATCTCAAGTACGAGGAACATCTCAAAAATGGTCTTTTAAGATCATAACCTGGATTTTTCTGTTGCCTGATTAATCATTGATTACTTGCTCATAAGTTACCAGGAAAGAAATAATCACGAATTTTAATTTTCAGAAGAGTATAAGATGATAGAATATGCCATGGCTGTCCTTAGTGTGCTTTGCCCAACAAACACATTCTTTCTTTAAATTCTGTCTGGGATGGGGAATTAGAATAGAGTTTCTATTTGAGAACTTTCCTGAGAGTGTGTTCAAACTCTGAAGTGATCATTTAAGGCAATTTAATTTCTTCTTACATTTGCCTGTCTGGATTACTTCTCGTTTGCATTTCATACTTGGGGAACAGATTCTTTTGAAGACAGACTAGGGAGTAGGACCTGGCGAGCCACTCCCGAAACAACTAGCCATTGAAAACCCTATGGATAGCAAAGAAACACTCCCCCACACGTCTTGTCAGTTTGCCGCACTGTGGGGGCTTGCGTGTTGCAATGAGGCTGAGAGCTCTGCCACTGTAACCTCGGACATGAGCAAGGTTACCCATGGTGGACAGGTTTTCAGCTGAGCTTCCAGACTAAGGTGCTTAAGTAGGCAACTGAAAATGGAGTAGGAATTTCAAGATACAAATATCAGTATCAAGGTTAGATACAATTTTTTACAAACTGGTTTCCAGGACTTTGCTTATTTACCAAAGAGTTTTGATTGTTATCCATAAGGAGAGCCACGAGGTTACTCATGCTGGGAGAAAACTTGTTGTAGGTTTACATTTTAGTGGGAGACTAAGAGTACTTATTTTGCAGGGGTGGAGAGAGGTGTTAAAAAGTCAGATTCTTTACAGGTGATGTTTTCTTGTCTGGCCTGATAATATCAAGTATGCACATGTATATTGCTTTAAGTAATAGGAAGTTGTGGTCCTCAGCCCTGAACTGTAAGACTGTATTCCAAATTGGAACAGTCAAGTTTCCTCACAGGACTCATTCTGAGTTGTGATCATGTTGCTAGAGTCAGGGAGATCAGAGCGTTAAATTTTCTTAATGCTAACAGTTTCTCTTCTCTCCTTGCCCCTGCTCCTTTTTGTTGCCATCTTTAGGTCAGCCCCAGCTGATGCTGACAGCAGGACCCAGTGTCGCAGTCCCTCCCCAGGCACCCTTTGGTTATGGTTATACTGCACCACCATATGGGCAGCCACAGCCTGGCTTTGGGTACAGCATGTGAGACGGAAGCTGATCCTGCAGTCTCCTATTTTCACACTGAAACATCGTCTCTACCCACTTCTCAGTTTGTAAATGGGGGAAACAGGCAACATGTTCCTTGTAACCTTTATTTTATGAAGGACTACTTTTTTTTGTTTCTATCAACTTGGATCACCTGTGCTTAAAAATCTTTTTTCACATTCCACATCATTTTAGAATTTATTTTCAAAGGAGAATAGTATTCACATGGGCTTTTCTTTCTTTCCCCTCATTCTTTAAAGAACTGCTTAGTATTCAATCTATTGTGAAGAACCTGATTTGCACTCTGTAGTGTTTCAAGAAACAAACTCTAATATTGAATCTCTTAAATTTAGTGTATGTAAACAGCTTACAATATGTATTGTCTAAATGCATTTAAATCTCCTTTATTCAAAGAAAAGCTAAAATGAAAATACTGGTATGTGACCATGCAAGACTGTCAATGCCAATAAAGACAACACTAATCAGCATACTTTGCATTGGATGGCAGTGCTCTCCAAATTATTTTAAAAGTGCATACAATTTGCCTGATTTTTAAATGAGCATAAAAAAGACCCTCTAACCTATGCAGGTTTCCCCATTACGCATATAGAAAATGCTAGTGTGTTTTGCTCACTTCATATGTAACAGGTGCCCTTATGTTGTGCTGTGTCCTGTGCTTTTTCTGTGGGACCATTCCATTCAGGAACAAAAAGCACCATGATTCCACTCTTGTGTGTATTTACTAACCCTTCCCTGAGGTTTGTGTATGTTGGATATTGTGGTGTTTTAGATCACTGAGTGTACAGAAGAGAGAATTCAAACAAAATATTGCTGTTCTTCAGTTTTGTTTGTGGAATATGAAATTACTCCAATTTAAAATAAATTACTGGACTGTGGAAATAACATGTAGAAGCGTAGTTTTAATTAAATACCTTAAACCAAAAGAACAGTAGTTTTGATAGTTTCAAATTGGATACTGGGCAGTACAAAGAGGAATAAGAGGAGTGAGGATTTGGACATGTGAAGACATTATGTGCATTCCTGTAGTTAATAAGGTACATTCAACAGCCTAAGAAACGGTCACTACATTTTAACCAAGTGGCACCTCAGGTTTTTATCTAAGCATTTCTCCTAACTAAATAAATCACAGGTGTTATATTAACTTGAAATAAAAGTATATTTTAAACAGTAGTTGACATGGTGTTTCTCATGAACTGTAAGGGGCCCAGATCATGGGTAGTTTTATTCATTTTTTTTGAACTGATGTATGACTCCAGGTCTTTTGCTTATGACTGAGAATGTTAAATTCATTTCATCATCCCTTAACCATCAGTAGTTACACAGCCTACTGCCTAGCCTTGTATTGCTTTACAACTCTGTTAGGTTAAATCACCATAAGCTCCACCCTACCCCACTACTGAAATTTAAACCCAGGGCATCATGCATGCTAGGCAAGTTATGCACCCCTACACCCCGCTCTTTTTTTAAAAAATTTTGAGACTGAGTATAAGTTGCACAAGCTGCCTTTGGCCTTGAATTCTTAATCTTCCTGCCTTAGGCTCCCAAGTTACTGGGCCCAAGAAGGGTTTTTAAAAACATCAAACCCCCAACCTTTTTCCTTCCCCCTTATCTTTCCCCTTACCCCTTTATTTTCCTATAGCAAATTATAGTGGTAGCTGGAAAATTCCTTTTGGTTTATCATAGCAGGAACAGCTGTTCAGGCCCTAGCTGTACTGTGTTCCCAGATCTCTGTTTCCTTCATCATTAGCAAATTAGGAGGGAGAAGAGTAATAGCTAATTATTTTCAGTCAAGATTTGTTCTCAAACCTTTTGAGGGAAAAAGCCCTGCTTTAATCATAAACTGTATCTTATGAGTACTGAGTTGCCACTTAAACCATCTGTAATGTGCTACACTAGAAATAGAAACCACTGTGATAAGTCAGGTGTGGTGCACACCTGTAATCTCAGCACTCAAGGAGGTTGTCCCAGGGGATTGGGAGGTTGAGGTGTGACCACCTGGGCTACATAGACCCCGTCTCAACAACAAAAAAAAGCCATAGCACTTGGGTTCAACTCTTGAGGCTGAGCCCTACATTTGTTTCCTTATCTGTAAATTAATACTAAATATTTTTCAGAATTATTTGGCAAACTGTTTTAGAGTCAGGTCTCACTATGTAGCCCAGACTGGCTTTAAACTCGGCATCTTCCTACCTCAGCCTCCCAAGTATGGGGATTACAAGAGTACCAACACACCAGACTGATTATGTTTAAGTCACAAAATGCCAAGCTCAAAACAGGGCATGGAAGTGTACAGTGGGTGGTAGATGAATTGGTAATAAACTGGCATTTAAATGAAGGATCTTCCCTAACATTACTGAGTTTATCAAAGATGCTGGTCTAGGAGAAGGAACTGAAGATAGAAAACGAGAGAACTAAAAGTTTTTACTCTTAACTGTAACTTAAACAGGAAGAAAGATTAATATGAAACTCTTTAAGCAGCAAACATGCTTTCAGTGATATTGTCTGGTATCCAAATATAGTCATAATACAAACAAGTCTATAATACTCATTGACAACTGTTTGAACATGGTCCCTAGTACAACAGCAAGAAACTCCCATGTAGTGCGGCTTGACTTTTCTGTAATTTAGTCATACATTCTAGATCTTCAACTTTTTTTATTTTTTAGTGTTTGTAGTACTGGGGGGGTTGAACTTGCAGCCTGCACATGCTAGGCAGGTGCTCTTACACTAAGCTGCATCCCCAAACCCCTTATTTTGGGGACGGGGTCTTGCTAAATTGCACAGGTTGCTTCGGCCTCCTGAGTTGCTGGGATTACAGGCATACGCCACAGTGCCTGGCTAAATTTGTGATCTTTTATACTCTTAAATGCCTAAAGATCTCACGAAACTTACTTTGCCAAAATTTACTATTAGCCTGCAGCTGTAGCACTGTGGCATTCAATCCCATCATATCTCGGAAGCTAAGCGTGGTCTGGCCTTGTTAGTACTACGACGGGATACCACCTGCGAACACCAGGTGCTGTAGGCTTAGGAGAAGGACCTGGTAACCCACTCCCAAAAAACAGACATTGAAAACCCTATAAATAGCAGAGAAGCACAAACAATAGTGTTTCATCTTTTGAACTTAGGGTCGCTATGAGTCAGACACCAATTCGATAGCACCTAACAACAGATTTACTATTAGAAATTAAAATGGAACTTTAAAAAATATTAATCCATATACAACAGTAATAAAGTCATTGTGTGTTAACATAGGAAACACGCATTGGTTATATGGAAAATATTGATTTACTGAGATGTTCTTCTCCATGTTGACACATCTTACTATATTTAAAAAAAAAAATCATACTTGGGAGGAACACTCATCTCATCAGAAAAGTTTGTTGTTGCCTCCCCCAGCTCCCAGTGCTGGGGATTAAACCCAGGCAAGTCCTCTACCACTGAGCTATACCCCCAGCCAAGAAATATTTTAAGTTGGGGAAGCTTGGAGGAGAGACAGATACAAGTTTTCCAAAATATTTTCATTTGTTTTCCTTTCAGTGACTGGCTCATCTAGTTTATGAGGAAGTATCTGCCACACACTCAGGTTTGGATGAACTATAGTTTCAGTTCTTGGAAGTAAAAGTTCCATGAAACTAGTTGAGCTCAGGACTCAATCACCTAGGTCTTTTTCCTTAAGATAACAACCATACTTTGGTTTAAAAGTGTTTGTTACACACAATGTTAAGACAAATAGCTGTAGGCCAAAATATATGTGTATATATTTCCCCTAATACTGGGGGGTTGAACCAGGGCCTCAGATGTACTAGGTGAGGGTTCCATGACAGCCGTGGAATTCCCAGTAAATTGTGCAGGCTGCCTCCTGCCTCTAATCTGCAATCCTTCTGCCTCTGCCTCCTAAATCTCTGGCATTACTGGTGTATACCACATCTTAAATGACCATAAGCTCCTCAGGAGTCCCCTCACTCTAGTACTGGGGTTGAACCTAGGGTTCACACATGGTATGAAGATAAAGTTAACCTTGTAAAGACCCCTGGGCTCTAGAGAGTATACTTTGAGAACTATAAACTTTAATTCTTATAAATACTGAATACAGAGAAACTAGAAAAATTGCATATTTTCAGAATTACCAGAATCTCTGTACTATCCATCCTATAGTTGATATGCCATGGTTTATTACACCTTGAATCAGCCACCCCAGGCCATCCTGTTGGGAAATGCACTGTCTTTGAATTTGGAGCCATCTGTCTCTCAGAGGGAAGTCTCAGAAATTACCTGAGCCATAATCATGTATTTAGGATTAAGTTCAACTCAGTTACAGGTTGTTGCATCACTTTTGACTCCAGTATAAACATGCTGTTTAGAAACAGTTGCTCCTGTGGCATCATTTACTGTTGCAATTTCTCCTGTGCTGTCATATGCCAGTGTATCATAAAATGCACCAACTATCATAACTGAGTCCTGCTACAGTGGTTTTTACAGTTCTGCCTACATTCTCCACCAATGACCTTAGATCCTGAAGTTGGTGCAACTTAACAAAAGCCTGTTACCAAAATTCTCCTTGGCATCATTTAGAGATACATAGAATTTAGAAATTACTGTCAGAATCCTGTTGGCCTTTCAAGAAAAATGGATTCTAGCAAGACTATCAGGACGCTATATAGCTGTCGGAAATTGAGAGTTTCTGCATCATATTCTAGGCAGATGGTATAACAGAAATTGCTAGAACTGCACTGAGTATATAAGGATTAAAAGGGGGGAAAGGGCTCTTAAATAACTGAATTGTCTAGTTCCTTAAGTTTTAGGGAAAGAAACATTGGGGTAACTACATTCAATTGAGGCCATAAATTCTGACATGGGCCCATTTCCACCTTCAAAGTCCATAAAGTCACACTTATCAAACTAGAATAGCTTTACCATTACAGGAAAGGGAAGGAAGTAAAGGAAATTTTATAGGCTAAGACTTAGAACCACTGCTGAGAACCTTTGGCTAGAGTGGGTCAAGGGAAATACACAGCTGGGTTATATCAGTGCTATGAAATTTCAACTTGGAAATACAAAAGTCCCAATAGTTAGATTCTAAACCATGAAATTCCATTGGAGGTGGCTACCCTATGATCTTAATGAAACAAGTTACCAGTTAGCCAAAAAGAAATAGCAGGGAAACAAACTGCAATTTGAATTCAGTGGGACTACTCATGAACCAGGTACTCACAGGGACAGGGACAGCCACTTACTTCAGGGAAGAATTATCAATAAAGGGAACTATGTATATAGAAAGGCTGTTACCCCAGCTCTTTAGTCCAACTTTTATCCTGACCCTTTTCAATATTTGTTTCAGCACCTACTACTTGAACCGCCATCACCATTTAACCAACAGTATTTTTTAAAGCCCAAGATATTAACACAAACTACCAAAGTACACGATCGAACATAGAAACGGATTTTATTTTCATCTCAAATTGTGGGAAGAAATTTAGCTTTTATTGTTACAATTTGACAGGCTTTAAACACGTGGGATTATCATCATACAAAAGCCCAGCTAGTAAAGTTTTAGGTGACCAGTAACTTTGTCAATTAGGTCTGCTGGTCCTGGCCCAATTCCTAGTACAGTTCGAGAGCCTGGTTCAATCTGAGTACGCCCAGCATCTTGGATTAAACTTACAGTCAGTCCTAGCATTTTTGCATGGGTCAGTAATTCCATAAGTGTTTCTTCATCGGGGGCTTTGACCACCACTTTGGGCTGGCCACAGTATTCCCACTGTTTGAGCATGTGAGGGTTTCTCCTTTGAATTTTCTTGTAGGCAGAAACAGCAGCATGAGAGCACTGGGCAGCGACTTTTCCTTTTCCCATCTTTAAATCATTTCGAACCACAAGAATCATTTTGTACTCCCCACCTTCTCCCAAGATGCTTGCTTCAGTTCCGGTCTCTGTGTATGTCTCACTTGTGGAACTTTGGGAGATCATCCCAAAGCGTACCCGGAGGCCCCAGCCCAGGCACATGCCACAAGCAACTCCGACAGCCAAGCTGAGTGTACCAGGATGAGCCAAATATTCCATAACTAAGGATTTGGACAGCATCTGAAGAGAAAGAAAAAAGTTACCAATATCTAGCTGTGAAGTTTCAGAGCTTTTCAGATAAACACCTATAAGCAGCAAGCAATATTTTAGAACTATATGAGGTCATCCAGAAGAGAGGCTAAAGGCATATCTTGAATCTTATACTGTACCCTGTTTCTTCTACCCATCTCATGTACTAGAAAGGATTCAAGTATCCACATGAAATAGTTTAAGTCATTTTGAACAGATGTAAGTGGTATCCCTCTGGTTCAAAAATTTGTTATTCTGTCTTAAAACTTGTGAAGAAAGGAAATGTTCTGTTTTACCAATATGCCTAAAGGATCTAAAGGAATAAAAAAAATAACACATTCACCCTCTTCTGGAAAGCAGTGCATATTTGTGTTTTCATAATGCAGTGGTTCTCAATGGAGGTGGTACAGCGCACTTCCTGTCAGTTCCCCATTGTCACCTTAATGGGCCTGCAGGGAGGTGCACTACTGACATTTACTAGTCATGAGCAAAGATGCTAAAAAATCTTGCAAAAATGCCAAGTTGTATCACTGGAAATTACTATAAATGAAAAACTGTTAATATCTGAGATTAGAACCCAACTTCATTTTACATATGAACAGAAAGTACCTGTGGCATAGATTTAATATTCACTGAGTTTTTTAGAAGTGTAACTCATATAAAACAAAGGAAGACCATTATTTTAGAAAACCCTGTTCCCAGCAAAGCTGTTCATGATACCGGAGTGACTAATATAATACCTGTCGTTGTTGTTGTTGTTTTCAGGTGCTATTGAATCAATGTCTGACTCATAGCGACCCTATGTACAACAGACGAAACACTATTGTTAGTGTTTCTCTGCTATTCATAGGATTTTCAATGTTTTTTGGGAGTGGGTTGCTGGGTCCTTCTCTCAAGCCCATAGCACCTTGATGTTCTCAGGTGGTCTCCCATCTAAGTGCTAACCAGGCACAACCCTGCTTAGCTTCCGAGATCTGATGGGATTGGACGCCACAGTTGGTACAGTTGCAGGCATAACACCTGTATCTGGCTATATTTGAAGCTGTTGGATTCATAATGCTTCCATATATAGGTACAAACAACCAGCAGTTTGTTTTGCTAGTGGGGTAGTATCCAAGCATTTATATATATAAAGCCACTATATTCATAGTGCTTAAAGTATCCTTGGAATTGTGCAGTGCATAATCTACATGGCATAGATGATAGCTCTGGAAATAAATTTCCCTGTTATTTTTCATTAGGATTTAAAGTAAGGACATTATTTTAACATTGCATGGTAGGTAGATTATGTAATATAATCAAAGGTATTCATTTCAAGATAGTATAGCAGATGTTGAATTCGTTTTTAAGATATAATTCACATACCATGTGGCGTGACTGAAAATGAGAAGAAACATAGTGACTGTAACATTGGGCTCAAACATAAAAAGATCGTGTGCATGGCACACAACAAGAGAATTAGGTTTAATTTGGTTTTCAAAAATATTTTTAGCAATTGCTGCATTTTACTTGCCAACTTGCTGAAAATTCATATAATCTCTGAGGTACCCTTAAGTGGCTTTGAACAGCTTCAAATCACTTCAAATTCAACCCAATTACACTTGACTGACCAGATGGCAAGTGATGGTACTAACCTGACTATGCTACCACTGTGACATATTTATGCTTCTTTGAAGGTTATAATTTGATACTGTGGTGTCACCCCAGGACATTGTAAAGAATCATTAATTACTGTTCTTTGAACATGTGCTGTATCAATTTGGAACTTCAAAACTGGAAATCTGCATGGGGTCACACACAAAAAAATAGATGCTGAAAATCACATGATGTTAAAAGATCTTGTGGGGCTACATTACTAGCTGTCCCAGGCTGCCTGTGGTATGCAGGCTGGACATGCCTAGATTAGAAGAACCAATATTGTTAAAATGATCATGACACCTAAAGCAATCTATAGATTCAATGCAATTCCCATTAAAATAACAATGACTTCCTTTCCATAAATAGAAAAAATAATCCTAAAATTCATATGTAACTATGAAAGAATAGCCAAAGCAATCCTGAGGAGGGAAAAAAAAAAGGGCGGAGACACCAAAATACCTAACTTTAAAACCTACTAGAAGCCAGGTTCAGTGGTACACACCAATAATCTCAATATATGGGAGGCTGAAGCAAGAGGATCCTAAGTTCAAAGCCAGCCTAGGCAACACAGTGAGACTCCATCTCAAAACAAAACAAAACTACCTACAAAGCCATAGTTACTAAAACAGCTCGGTAGTAGCATAAAACCAGACATACAGACCAATGGAACAAAATATAGAACCCAGAAATTAATCCACATTCATAAAGCCAACTGATTGATTTTTTGCACCAAGGACGTTCAGTGGAGAAAAGATAGCCTTTTCAATAAATCATGCTGGCAAAATTTGAATATGCATAAGTAGAAAAATGAAACTAGACTCCTGTCTCTCACCATATACAAAAACCAACTCAAAATATATTAAAGACCCGAATCTTAAGCCTGAAACTATGAAATTATTACAAGAAAACATAGGAGAAACATTTTAAAACATTAGTGAAGGTGATGATTTTTTTGAAGATATGACTGGAAAAACACAGGCAACAAAGACAAAAATAGACAAATGGGATTACATCAAACTAAGAAGCTTCTGCACAGCAAAGGAAACAATCAACAGGACTAAGAGATGACCTACTGAATGGGAGAAAATATTTGCAAATGGTGTACCTGACAAGGGACTGACATCCAGAATATATGTTGTTATTGTTAGAAGAAACTCAAAAAACTGAACACCAAAAAATAAATAATCAAATTAAAGGGCTAAAGAGACATTCTTAAAAGAAGATGCATACATGACCAACAAATACATGAAAAAATTCTCAGTTTCACTAATCATCAGAGAAACGCAAATCAAAACCACAGTGAAGTATCATCTCACCCCACTTAGAATGGCTAATCATCCAAAAGACAACAAAGAACAAACGCTGGTAAGCATGCAGAGAAAAGTGATCTCTTATACACTGTTCATGAGAATGTAAATTAGTACAGCCGATCATGAAAAACAATATGGAGATGCCTCAAAAAACTAAAAATAAACCTACCATTTGATCTAGCAATTCCACTAGTATTTACCCAAAGGTGATGGAATGTTTATCCCCCAAAGATATTTACCCTCCCATGTTTATTGCCGCACTATTCAACAGCCAAAATATAGCATAATCAACTCAAATGTCCTTCAGTGGATAAACAGATAAAGGCAGTATATTTACACAATAGAATACTACTCAGCCATACAAAGAATGAAATCATCTTATTTGTAGCAACATGGATGGAAATGGAGATCATTATGTTGAGTGAAACAAGCCATACATAGAACAACAGATACCCTATGTTCTTACTCATTTATGGAAACCAATAGGTCAACCTGTAGAAGCACAGAATGGAACAGTGGTCACTCGAGATGGAAGAGGAAGGGGGACAGAAAGAAATAAGAGGACCTTCTAGAGACTGGGTGCTGAGGGAGGAGAAGGGGGGAAGGGTTGAGGGTGGAAGGGTGGAAGAATATGATCATGTATGCATATATGGAAATAACACAGTGAATCCCAATAATTTGTGCAATTAATATGTTGAAAATTATAATTTAAAAACCCCTAAAATAAAAACAAATAAATAAAAATGGGGAATAACAAAGGATTGAAAGTGGTTCACAAACTTATGACATTATCTTACAGTTTAACATGAAAAGGATTAAAGATGGATCTCCATGAGATAAAATTCATATTATAGAAGCTAATAAAACTTATAATACTGATATTGGTAATCAATCTATATGGAGATCTTGTACTAAAATCCCCTCTGGATATTATTCCTATTGAGCAGAATTGGTGTAAATATTTTGATTTAAAAAATGACAGGTTGATTATAGTTCCCTTTGTGTTCTAATCTTATACCAACACAATCAGACCACTAACTCCTCTAAAAGGTATTTCACTCTGTCCTTTTTTTATTTTTTGCATATCTGTAACACATTAGGAGAAGGAGCTGCCAGCCCACTCCTGCGACAATCAGCCATCAAAAGCCCTATGAATAGCAAAGAAACACTGATGTAGTGCCAGGCATGCCACAGCCTTGGGGAGTGTTTTGTTGGTTGTACATATGGTCACTATGAGTCAGACCTGACTGGATGGCACCTAACAATAACAACTAACACATTAATAAGCTCCATGCTTGAGACTGTTTTTAGTGTCATAGATAATCTTTAGTAATGACAGCCCAATAAAACAAGTAGGTCCTATAAAACTCTTCCCTTAGTGCATTCTAGTTATCCTACTGGACCTAAGATGTTTCACTAGCGTTCTTCCTCCCTTTATTTCTTGAACCATGTTCTACCTATTAATCCTACTCCACAGGCTACTGCCTCTTTCCATTTTCCAACTCCATCTCCCACCATGAAGGGGGGGAAAAATCTTTCCCAAATCTTCTTTGACACTTCAACCACTGTCTCACTTTTCGTTTTATCTCCAAACTTCAATTACAGATCTCTATTTCTCCTACTCACTGAATCTGGGTGCCTTTCTTCTTCATTCTATTGAACTTGCTAAGGAACCAGGTACTTCCTCATTATCAAATGTTGTTGTTGTTAGGTGCCGTCGAGTCGGTATTCGACTCATAGCGACCCTCTGTACAACAGGGGAAACACTATTGTCAGTGCTTCTCTGCTGTTCATAGGGTTTTCAATGGCAGATTGATTTTTGGGAGGGGGTTGCCAGGTCCTTCTCCCAGCCTACAGCTTCTGGTGTTCCCAGGCAGTCTCCCATCCAGGTACTAACCAGGCCTGACCCTGCTTAGCTTCCGAGATCTG
>VMDO01020433.1:0-37494 GCA_007922755.1 Pedetes capensis | reverse complement strand
TTCTGTCTTCATTTTCATTCATTCAAAAGAATTTCTAACCTATCTTTTGAATTCTTCTTTGACCCATGAATTATATAGAAGTGTATTATTTTGTTTCCAAATATTTGGGATTCTTTTCAGGGATCTTTTTCTTGTTGATTTCTAAATTTGTGATCACAGAGATTTTTTACGTGACTTGACTTCTTATAAATTTGTTGGTCACCTTATATTCTAGAATATGATTTGTCTCAGTAAATGTTCTCTATGCACTTATAAAAAATATGAATTCTGCAGCATTCTGCTTTTGTTGGGTGAAGTGTTCTATAAGTGTCAATTGGGTCAAAATGGTTGATAGTGTTGCTCAGGTCTACTATCTCCTTGCTGATTTTCTGCCTACTTGTTTTATCAGTCTTTGAGAGGGTTATTGGAATCTTTGACTATTGTGGACTTGTCTATTTTTCTTTTAATTCAGTTATTAAGTGCATAAATGTTTAAGATTGTTATGTCTTATTAATTGACCCTTTTAACACTGCTAATATTCTTTACTCAGAAATATACTCATTGCCTCAGTTGATATAAAAAGATTCAAGCCCTCAGCTTGAGCTCAAGGTTTCTGCAAGCTAGATTGAAGTCCATAGCCAATTCCAACACAGGGTACTGTCACGGTTTGAAAATATCTTCCAGGGCCGGGCGTGGTGGCGCACACCGCCTGTAATCTCAGTGGCTCGGGAGGCAGAGGCGGGAGGATCGCAAGTTCGAGACCAGAGGCAGTCTGCTAACTTAGCGAGACCCTGTCTCAAAAAGTAAAAAAAAAAAAAAAAATGGGCTGAGGTGCAGCTCAGTGGTCCAGCACTTGCAGAGCATGCAGGAGCGAGGCCCTGGGTTCAACCCCCAGTACCGCAAAAAAAAAAAAAAGAAAGAAAGAAAGAAAGAAAATATCTTCCAAAGGTCATCTGTCTGTCTTATCAGTCAGTCCCCAGCGGGTGGTACTGTTTGTAGAGGCTTGGAAATTTGGGAGGTGGGATTCTTGTTTTGTGAAAATAGGAAGTAGCTCCCTTGGAGGTGAAACTTGGGAGGTTTTTCTTGGATCTGTAGCTCTGGAGGATTCTACCTGGATCTATAGCTCTGGTCACTCTCTGTCTCCTGCCCTCTGATGCTGTGAAGTTATCTGCCAGGGCCCTTCCTGCCTGCCCAGATGCATCCCCACACCTTGCTGCCACTATGGATGGATCCTCTGTGAGCTCTCAATAATCCTTTTCCTCCATAAACTCTCTTTGGTTGGGTTTTCTGCTACAGCAATGACAGCTAACCCATACAGGTACCAAGTACCATAGAGCACCACGGCAACACACAGAAGGGGCACCCACCCAGCCTGTGGAGTTAGGCAATGCTCTCTGCCATGATACTTGAGGAGAAAGATATTCCCGGGAAGAAGAAAAGCCTATGCGGAAGGTGATGTGACTGCAAGCGTGGCAGATGTTATGACTTGAGTGTGTCCTCAAATTAATTATTTGCAGGTTGATGGTATTTGGAGGTGTGGTCTTTGGGAGGGTTAGAGAAGGTCATCAGGGTGGGACCACTGTGATGGGAATGGTAGCTTTATAGGCAGAGACCTGAGTGGATACATGCTTGCTCTGTGTCACCATGTAATGCCCTGGACCATGTTATGATGCAGTTAGAACGCCCTTACCAGATGCCACACAGATGCCAGCATCATGCTCTTGGACTTTCCAGCATCCAATACCAGGAGCCAAATAAAAAGCTGTTGTTGTTGTTGCTGCTGTTTGTTGTTATTGTTAGGTGCCATTGAGTCGTGTCCAACTCATAGCGACCCTCATAGAATTTTCAATGGCTGATTGTTTGGGGATTGCTTCGGGAGTGGATTGTCACATCCTCTCCCATTCTTGCAGTGCTGGGGATCGAATCTGGGCCAAAATAACTAAGAATGGGTAATTTCAGAAGAATAGAAATGTATTTATTACCCAGTCTTAGTTATTTTGTTATAGCAATAGAAAAAGACTAGACAGGAAGTGTGGTGCCTCTGAGGCCCCCACAAATAGGGTTATAGGCCTGAAGGGCTGAGAGAGGAAGTGGGGACGAGATGTGAGTTAAGACGTCAGAAGGTTTTTCTAGCTAATACATGAGGAGGGGAGTATAGGAAAGCAGGCTGTTGCATTTTCCCAGCAGGAGATGATGATGATGGTCTCACTGCATTAGGACAGTCGCAGTGATGACAGCAAGGCAAGAACGGATTCTACAGAGCCAACAGGACTTCCTGTCTTGCCCACTATCTTGCAAGAGCTTTCTAACTGCTCCCGCTCTTGCCTCCCACCCACCAGAGTCTATTCCAACACTGGAACTGGAGTGATCCTTTCAGACCGAAGTCAGGGCATGGCACATCTATGCTCAGCACACTCCACAGGCTCCTCATATCACTGTGACGGCCAACATGACTTGGCCCTGGCCCCCTTTCCTACAGCTCATTCTTCGCTGGTTCCCCTAGAGCCACGCTTGCCTCCTCCAGCAACCCAGGACCCATCCACCTGTAGCTGCAACGCTACCCAGATGTCATGTGGCTCCCACCCTCACCTTCTTCATGTCTCCCTTCAGATGCCACCTCCTCATGAGGCTCACCTTGCTGATCCTGCCTCTTCCCTTGAGCACCTCCCATACTCCTGGTCCTCTTCATTCCGCTTTACTCCTCCCCTGAAGCACTTATTACCTTCCAACATATCAGATAATTCATTCACGTTATATATGTTGTTCATGGCCTATCACATCTACCAGGGCAAACTCCACAAGGCCAGGGAGCTTTGTTTTGTTCACTGATATCGTAAGATCCTAAAACCCGAGAGACTACTGGAACAAATGGTTTACATAATCACCAGTGTAGATGTGGGGGCTGTTGGAGAGGAACAAAGACAGCATGATGCTCAGGTTTCTATAGCTAGGGTGTGGGTGGATTCTAGGAACGCTAAATTGTTTTAAAAGCAGAGAAGAGGCGGGTGTGGTGGTGGATGCCTGTAATCCCAGCGATTTGGGAGGCAGATGCAGGAGGATCGCAAGTTAGAGGCCAGAGGCAGCCTGCATAACTTAGCTAGACCCTGTCTCAAGATAAAAAAATTTGTAAAGGGCCTAGGGGTGCAGCTCAGTGGGAGGGCACTTGGAAAGTATGCACAAGGCCTGGGGTCCGCCCGTTAATACTCACTTACATACATACATACACACATACGTGCAAGTAGAGGAGACCGGAGCTGAAGGCCAGACATGACAGACATCAGAATCTGGGAGGGAGGTCGTTGAATCCACAAGAGCAGAAGAAGTCATGCAGGAAAAGGCAAGAGAAGGGGCCAACAAAGACACATTTATTTCTTATTATTTAATTTTTTTACAGCACATGGGAGGTTGAACCTAGAGCCCCGCACACATTTTGTAAGTGCTCTACCACTGAGCTGCAGCGCCAGCCCTTTTGAGTCAGTGTCTCCCTAAATTACCGAGGCTGCCTCCGGCCTCCAACCTGCGATCCTCTTACCTCCACCTCCACCTCCCAAATCTCTGGGATTACAGGCTTGAGCCACCGCTCACAGGTTTAGGAGATTTTCAAGAATGGGAGAGAGGTTGAGTCAGCTAAGGGCTGAAAGCTGAGACTGGATCTAGTCGCTGCAAAGCCACAGCTCGCCTTGTGGGGAAGCCAACTCAGTGAGTGGTTACAAACTGAACTTGTAATGTCAACAGACGATGGCAATGTGGTTGAGAGTACCAGCGCCAGGACTGAGTGGCAGGCGGACCCCAGGAATCCTAGGACAGCCTCTCTACCCAACCTGTCCCATATTTATATGGGAAGAGCACCACCTAGCTGATAAACTTTGGTGACTGATGGTTAAAGGGGATGACAAAAGAAAATACAAGGCAGAAGGTGGTTGCATTCGCTCCAGTCCATTCATTTGAAGGCTGAGCTGGCTGAGATCCAGACCCAGGAACAGCAGGTAGCCCAGGGCCGCATGGCCGCGGCTACGGTCCAGGAATGAACGAGACAGGATGCCAAAACTGTAGGCGTGAACACGCGGCGCTGCAAAGTCCACCTCTTTGCACAGACCGCTCACGTCCCAAGACTGGCAGGAATTAAGGCTCTATCTTCTCCCCAGCCCTGGCACACCTGACTGCTCCTCCTTTTCGTGGCCCGGCAAACTTTCCCAGGGCCAGATAGGGATCACCTGCCCACGGACTGCGCTTTGCCGGCTCTCAGCCAGCTGTGGCAGGACCTACTCGTAGGCAACGCTCCCTACCGCCCCTAGCAACCACTCACCTGCTTTTCTCTTTCGATAGGTCAGAAAATTTCCCTTTCTTTTTCTTACTGGTCCGCGTAACTTAATCGCAGCCAATCAGCAGCAGCCACGGGACCTAACTCACTCCCCCACAACTTGGAGGGGAATCGCGGAAGAGAGGAGCGGTTTGGGGCGTCCAGTTCTCCCAGAGACCTGTCAAAGTGTTGGGAATGTCCTTGGGACGAGGCGCTCAGACATTTTCTTTCCCGTACGCCTACTGTAAAGCGTGTCTTTGGACACTGCCCGCCCGTCTTCAGGGGTCACGGCCCGCAAACCTTCCAGCGCTCTGAGAGCCAGAGAGTCCCGGCTGGGTCGAGTCCACTCAGCAGTGGAGACCCTACCACCTGCGACCGGCCAGTAGGGGGACCCCAGCCCCCTCCCGTGGCCCTGTTCCGTCCCGACCACCCTTCGCGTCTCTTGCTCAGCCCTTCTCCGTGGGTTCAAGCCCCGCAGCTGGCGGCAAGACTTCCGCTCCCGGCAGCGCGCAGGACGCGCGGGGCGAGCCCAGGGAGGGCGCACTTGGTACGGTCCACGCCGCGCCCCGCGCCGCCGGAAGTGAGGTGTCTCACCCCGAAGTTCCGGCTCGCAGGGGGTGGGGAGTGTTGTTAATCCGAGCGGCTGCCGCAGTCGCGGGGATTGAGCGCGCTCGCGGCGCTGGGCTCCTGGTGAGTGAGGCGGGGTCGGGCCCGAGTCGCGGTTGGGGTCGGGGCCGGGGCCTTCCGGTGGCGGTCACCGGGATCGGCGCGTCCCCTCGGTGCCGCCGCCCGCTTTCGGCCTGTCAGATGGCGGTAGACCTCGGGCGCCGGCGCGGCGGCGCTCGCAGAGGCTGGGCCCCGCCTGCGAAGCTCGCAACTCCCCGCGCACACAGGTGCGCGGCCGCGAGGACCACCGGGGCCCCCGCTCCTTCCCGCCGCTGCACTCTGGCGGTCGGCCGTTTGTTTCTCCGGTGGCCTGAGTTGACACTGCCCCGGGAGTTGGGGGGCGCCAGGGTTCCAGGCTGACGTACCCTGCCCGCCTGCGGGGCGCGCGTCGGTGCTGACACCCCTGGCACAGCTGTCACCGGCTCCGCCGCCTTCCCGGGCTGCGCCCAGGCTTCTCCCAGCTAAGGCAGAGGTTCCCGCCTCTGGAGCCGAGTTTTGCTTTTGCCCATCGCCCCGGCTCCTTCCTTCGAGGGTCAGCAGTGGTCCCCCCTCCTCCAACATCGCTGCTTTTCCTCCTCGCCTCCCTGGAGGAGGTGGTTTGGCAGGCAGCGCAGAAGGAGCCCTAGATTTGAAACAAGACTGACCCAGGTTCCGGGCCTTGCATCTGTGTGATCACTGAACCCTTTGGAGTCGCGTTCCTTTTTGTAAAACGGGGAAGCATATGCTGCTCTGAATCTGATGGTTGTGAGGGTGAAGCGAGCCCCCCCCCCCTTTCTCCTATTGACTCTGTGCCAGGCACTGTGCTAGATTTGGACAGTTGTGGCCATCGTGTACGTTACTTTCCCTCCCTTCTCCATACAGGTCTCGGGCCAGGGCAATGTTCCGCACCGCAGTGATGATGGCGGCCAGCCTGGCGCTGACCGGGGCCGTGGTGGCTCATGCCTACTACCTCAAACACCAGTTCTACCCTACAGTGGTGTACCTGACCAAGTCCAGCCCCAGCATGGCAGTGAGTTCAGGGCTGGGCGAGGGATGACCGCCCAGGGAGGGAAGGAGGAGTTGGCTTGGGGCAGGGGAGGGGCCAAGGGTCAGGTAAGTAGGGGAGAAGTAGCCACTAGCTGCCTAGCTTTGAATAAATTGATGAAGACTTGGGAAGGCTCCTGAATGAGGAGCTCTAGGCAAAGGAACGCAGAAAATGACCTCAAACCGTAGCCTTCCCCCTCCTAGGTCCTGTACATCCAAGCCTTCGTCCTTGTCTTCCTCCTGGGCAAGGTGATGGGCAAGGTGTTCTTTGGGCAGCTGAGGGCAGCGGAGATGGAGGTAAGACGTTGGTGGCCCCATGGGTGAGGGACAGGGTGCTGGCTAAGGTGGACGCCATGTAATCGTCTGCCTTCCCGCAGCACCTTCTAGAGCGGTCATGGTATGCTGTCACGGAGACCTGTCTGGCCTTCACTGTTTTTCGGGATGACTTCAGCCCCCGCTTTGTTGCCCTCTTCACCCTCCTCCTCTTCCTCAAATGCTTCCACTGGCTGGCTGAAGACCGTGTGGACTTTGTGAGTTGGGAGTGGCTGCTGGGCAGGCTTGTGGTGCAGTGAGGGGTGGGGGTGGGGTGACCCCAGCCTTCCTGACAGGGCTCCTCTCTGCTCTGCCTCAGATGGAACGCAGCCCCAATATCTCCTGGCTTTTTCACTGCCGCATTGTCTGTGAGTGAGGCTCATGGAGGCGCGGGGAGGTTGCTGGAGGGAGGCGAGAGGAACTTGAAAAGTCACTAACCATAGACTTGAACCCTAGGGCCCAGGCTGTCCCCCAACACACAGCTGTACAGGAAAGATAATTTAGGAAGTTCATTTGCATTGTCTCTGCCCGGTTCCACACCAGGGCTTCTCAGCTGCCTAGACCCTTAGCTCTCTACCCCTCACCTGAGGCTTGGGCCGCACCGCAGCCTGCCCCAGGCAGGACTGGAGTTCCCAGGGGCTGGGTGCAGTGGAGTGTGCCCACCTGACTATGTGGCTGAGGCCATGGCCATGAGGGTAGGCCTGTCCTAGCCCAGGAAGTGGCTGTCAGGCCTGGACTGACAGCCACTTCCCCCATTTTGGGGGTCCCCACAGCCCTTATGTTCCTCCTGGGTATCCTGGACTTCCTCTTCGTCAGCCATGCCTATCACAGCATCCTGACCCGTGGGGCCTCTGTGCAGCTGGTGTTTGGCTTTGAGGTAAAACTGGCTTGGGAGGTTGAGGGGACAAGCCTGAGGTGGCACTACAAGTGCCTTGAATAACCCAGCGAACCCTTATCGAGTGCTGGCCGGGTGGCTGCCCCTGCGCTGGGAGCAGTGGTCATTCAGACACAGCCCTTCTCGCATCCTCAGAGGAGACGGTGGGAGGGCAGAGGCTGGTGTGGCGGAGCCCTGACGTGGCGCCCAGGGAAGGCTTCCTGGAGGCTGATGCCGGAGCTGGCTCTGGATGGCTGGATGGGCTGCAGAGAATTAAATAGACGACCCGCTGGGGAGACGCGTCCCAGGCAGACGGAGAGTATTCGGTGACTGCGTGCTCACCACATGCCAGGCCGTGTGCTGAGCTCCTGAGTCACATCTCTTAGTCAGCAAGACACCGTTGCTGTAAATGAAGTTAATTCTGCACTTTACAGATGAGCAAACTGAGGTTGAATGAGTTGCCCAGAGTCACAGCTATGAGTGGAGAAGCTGGGGGGACCGCAGCTGTGTCCACAGCCTATGCTGGTACCGCTGCCCCCTAGTGCTGAGGCCCGGGTGCAGGAGAGCACGGCTAGAGCAAGGGAAGCCGATGCTGATGTTCTGCTCGTGCCCCTGTGCCTGCAGTACGCCATCCTGATGACCATGGTGCTCACCATCTTCATCAAGTATGTGCTGCACTCTGTGGACCTCCAGAGCGAGAACCCCTGGGACAACAAGGCTGTGTACATGCTCTACACGGAGCTGTTCACAGGTGAGGGGGCCTGGGCCTCTCCTGACGCACACCGGCATCCCCGCTTCTGCCTGCCAGAGCCTGTGAGCAGCCGCTCGCTGCCTTTGCTCTCCTCAGGCTTCATCAAGGTCCTGCTGTACATGGCCTTCATGACCATCATGATCAAGGTGCACACCTTCCCGCTCTTCGCTATCCGGCCCATGTACCTGGCCATGAGGTGAGCCCCGCCCTGTGCCTTCACTCTCCAGACCTGCTCCTCCACTCCACCTCCCTGTGCTCACTGACCGTCCTTTCAGGCAGTTCAAGAAAGCTGTGACGGACGCCATCATGTCTCGCCGCGCCATCCGCAACATGAACACGCTGTGAGTGGGCTTGTCCTCCCCAAACGCTGTCCCACATCCCTTGCTACCAGCTCTGGCCTTGACCTACAGCCTGCCATCCTAACCAGGTACCCAGATGCCACCCCCGAGGAACTCCAGGCCATGGACAACGTCTGCATCATCTGCCGAGAAGAGATGGTGACTGGTGCCAAGAGACTGCCCTGCAACCACATCTTCCACACCAGGTGGGAGCGGCCCTGGGGAGCCTGCATGGCCCGACACAGGCCCCTGGGGGACCTGCTGATGACTGCCTGCTCTGCCTCTCAGCTGCCTGCGCTCCTGGTTCCAGCGGCAGCAGACCTGCCCCACCTGCCGGATGGATGTCCTGCGGGCATCACTGCCCGCCCAGTCACCACCTCCCCCTGAGCCTGCAGACCAGGGGCCACCCCCTGCTCCCCATCCCCCACCACTCCTGCCCCAGCCCCCCAACTGTGAGTGTCTGTTTGGCCATCCCCAACACCACTGGGCACTTGCCCGGGGCTGGGTACGGGGGATGCTGGGGAGTCCGAGACTCTGCCCTCCAGAAGCTCACAGTCCGGGGGTGCAGGTGTGAAAAGACAAGAAGCAGATGCCCGCAATCACCACGAGCAGTGCTGAGCCCAGGGCCCACAGGAGTAGAGGGCAGAGCTCCCCCAGCCGAGCCCCCTGCCTGGGCGCCGTCTCTCTCAGTTCAGCCTCTGCTCACCACCCTGTCCTCTCTCCTCAGTCCCCCAGGGCCTCCTGCCTCCTTTCCCTCCAGGCATGTTCCCTCTGTGGCCCCCGATGGGCCCTTTTCCACCTGTCCCACCTCCCCCCAGCTCCGGAGAGGCTGCGGCCGCTCCATCCACCAGTGCAGGTGAGCCTTCTGCATGCCGCAGCGGCGGAAGGGTGGTGGGGATGGGTCCAGGGGCCGTGTAGCTCTCTGACTTACGTTTCTGTGCTTCAGCAGCCCTGTCTCGGCCCAGCGGAGCAGCCACAACCACAACTGCCAGCACCAGTACCTCCACCCCGGCACCTGGCGCGGCCCCTGCCCCAGAGGCCGGGCCCGCCCCCGGCTTCCCCTTCCCTCCTCCGTGGATGGGTATGCCCCTGCCTCCACCCTTCGGTAAGCTGGGCCACTCTGGGATGTTTGAGGGGCTGGAGGGTCAGGCCCAGGCAGCCCAGACCGAGCCTCCATCTCCCTCCAGCCTTCCCTCCGATGCCTGTGCCCCCTGCGGGCTTTGCCGGGCTGACCCCAGAGGAACTTCGGGCTCTGGAGGGCCACGAGCGGCAGCACCTTGAGGCCCGGCTGCAGAGCCTGCGCAACATCCACACGCTGCTGGACGCCGCCATGCTGCAGATCAACCAGTACCTCACTGTGCTGGCCTCCTTGGGGTGCGTCTGCATGGGGGAATGGGGGTGGGGGCAGAGTTGCCAAGGCCCTTTGCAGTTGCTTTTGGTGTGTGTCTCCTCTGCCACCCTCTAAGACCTGCTGACTCAGGCCACCTATCTGCAGGCACACGGAGGGTCTCCAGGAGTTCTTGGTCACTCCTAGGGCCCTTTATCTTCCCATTCCAGGAAGCACATCTGGAGTTAAGCAGGGGTGCTCTTAGCTGACCTGGAATCTTACTCCTTTTTGATTTTTCTAAACACGTTATTCCTAGCTTTCACTGCTTTAGCTCATCACCTAAAACCCTCCTGACACTGCATATGGGCCCCGAACTGAGGGAGCAGGTCACAAAGTCACTTGGAGCCAGCCTGACCCAAGGGCAGGAGCTAGTTCCTTCGCTCACTTGCTTATGATCTCCTTTACCTTGATGGACTAGAGAGGTTCTAACTCCTAGTCACAGATGACAAGTGTTGGCACTTAGCAGTGACAGCACAGGCTTGGTGGGAAGCTGCAGTCCCAGGCATGAGCACTGTGACTGATCCAGTCAGCACCTTTTAATGTGGCTGACACTCCCAGGGTGGACACTGCAGGGTGACAGGGAACGGGTCAAGTGGGTCAACAGCCCCTCCCTACAAGTGATTTCCAAGCCACTGAGCAGAATCACTTGGCTCTGAAGTCACCCAGTCTGAGGATCCACTCCACACGTCCACTTGTGCCTGCTGGTCACTGGAGCCTTGAGAGGCTCACCAAGGGCAGGGACAATCTGTCCAACTCCAGATGCCAAGGCTAAGCCCCTCTTGGCCTTTCTCTTCCCAGGCCCCCCCGGCCTGCCACGTCAGTCAACCCCACTGAAGAGAATGCCTCTACAGTGGTCGCTGCTGCCCCCTCCACCAGCATCCCCAGCTCTGAGGCCACCACCCCATCCCCAGGAGCCTCCCCACCAGCCCCTGAAACGGAAAAGCCTCCAGGTGGGTGTGGTCAGCCACGGGGCATGGGGCTGGGGCCTCTCTGGGTTCTACTTCTGACCTGTGTGTGCAGCTCCTGAGTCAGTGGGCGCCGAGGAGCTGCCTGAGGACGGAGAGCCTGACGCCGCAGAGCTCCGCCGGCGCCGCCTGCAAAAGCTGGAGTCCCCTGTTGCCCACTGACACTGCCCCAGTCCGGTTCCTCCCCCTGCTCTCCTGAGCGGCCCTCGCTGGAGCACGTCCCACCACCAAGTGCCAGCTCCCTCTGTCTGCAGCAGGGGGTAGTAACCCCAGCTCTGAGGAAGCAGCAGCGGCCTCCCCAAGGCTGCGTGGAGAGAGGCTGCGTTCCCTGTTGAGGACTCGGGCCCTCAGAGCCCCGGGGATGTCGGTCAGTTCCAGCCTTCCTCCGCCTCTGCAGCCCTGCGTTCTGCTCGAGCTGTGAAGGCTAAGGTTCTGCCTCCGAGAAGCCTCTTCTTCTCCACTGTTTCCAGAGGAAGGGGCGGCCCCTCTGAGCCCTCCTTGGGTGTGCAGGGGTCACGCTGCAGTGCCGAACAGTATTAGCTCCCATTTCCAAGTGTGGACCCCAGAAGGGCCAGAGGCAGACCAGGACCTTGCTCCTGGCCCTCCTGCCAAGACTGGTAACGATTTCTTTTTCTTGCCCTCATCTCCCCTAGAAGCCCTTTGTGATGGTGGCTGTGCCCCCAATTCCCTGTGGCATTTCCACATCTTACTGGCAACCACGCAACTCAGGGAAAGGAGTGCCTGGGGATGGGGGGCAGGCGGGCAGCACTGAGGGACCCTGCCCCGCCCGTCCCCCGGGCCTTTTCCCCTGCAGCTTCTCTCAGGTGAGACATGTCTCACCCAGCAGCCACTGCCCAGCCGCCCCCGGCTGAGGGCTAGCGTGCTGCTCCTTAACCACTGCTACCCCAGACCCAAGGAAGGCCACTCCCAACCTACAGGACTTGGAGTCCAGGATTGGAACTACTTCCTTACCTAGTAGCTTTTGGCTTAAATTTTGTCTTTCAAATTTGAATGCTAGACCCCAGGGAGGAGGAGCAGGAGTGGGCTCCCGGTCTGTGAGTTTAGGACAGGCTCTGCACCAGGCAGGAACCACAGGAGTTGAGGCCTAACTGCCCTTGCCTTTCTTCCCCTCGGTTTTGTGTTACAAGAGTTGCTGGAGACAGTTTCAGATGATTATTTAATTTGTAAATATTGTACAAATTTTAATAGCTTAAATTGTATATACAGCCAAATAAAAACTTGCATTAATGATTGGTGGGATTTATGTCATGAGATCAGGCCAGGGCTCCTTCCCCTTGTCCAGGCTGTAGACTTGATAATGGCCTGGAATCTCCAGGGGTGAGGACACTTGATTTTAAAACAACTAGGCAAGCTGGGTGGGGCTGGGATTTAGCTCAGTTGGTAGAGCGCTGTGCTGCAGTCTCTGAAGTCCCGAGTTCAATTCCCAGCACCGCAAAAATGGGAGAAGGACATGGCAATCCACTCCCGAGGCAATCCAGAAAACAGTCTGCCATTGAAAACCCTATGAGGCTCGCTATGAGTCGGATACCGACTCGACAGGCACCTAACAACAACAAGCAAGCTGGGTGTGGTGGCTCACACCTGTAATCCCAGCAACTGTGGAGGCAGAGGCAGGAGGATCCCAAGTTGGAGACTAGAGGTGGCCGGCATAATTTAGTGAGACCCTGTCTCAAAAAGTAAAACAATGGGCCGGGAGTACAGGTCAGTGATACAGCATGTACAAAGGACGTAAGCGCAAGGCCCTGGGTTCAGCCCCCCAGTACAGCAAAAAATTAAAATAAAATTTTAAAAAAAAGGAAGAAAAAGAAAAAAAACTAGGCAGATACACATTTCACACAGGGAGAAATTGAACCCCAGAGTATTTCAGGAGCCTGCCCAGGTCGGACAGCAAATAGGGTAGCCAGGATTTGAATGCTGCCTTAGCCCATTTGATGGTGTGGTAGGGATGGGAATTCAGGCCTTTGAGCCCTGTGACTCCAAGGGTGTGGCAAGTGTGAAGGCTAACTGGCTGGGGGTGGATGACCTTGGCTGCAAAGAGCGCCAGGCACCCCTTTGTGGCCAGGCCACATTTAACTTCCCGGAGGTAGAAATCCAGTCACACCCAACTCCAGTTTGGAATAGAGCAAAGACCAGGACTGAGTCTCCTACCTCACCCTGGGGGCTGACATGGCACTTTGTGCCCCCTTTCCCAACGGTGTACTTGGGACTTAAGACCCGCCACCCCACCCCACCCCACCCCTGCCCATGACCAGTGGCTCCACCAAGCCAGGTCTGGCCTAAAGCAAGCGCTCAGGAACGCTCCCAGCAGTGAGCTCCAGAGGCCAAGGAATGATGTGACCAACGGGTCTGCCCTGTGAAGCCTCCCCTCACGGGGTTGGGCTATCGCTTCCACCAGATGAACAAGAATTTGCTGACCGGAAAGAGCCCCCAATTTGAAATAGGCCACAGTGAGGGAAGGGACAGCAGCTAATGCCCCCCACTAGCGTGGCTGCTCCTGGTGGGTCTTCCATGCTGGACAGCTCTCTCCCAGTGAACATCTGTGCACGGGGGTCCATTTCCCCTTTTTGCAAGCAAGGCCTGACCCCAAAGCCCTTTAATCTCCTTGAGCCGCCCTGCCCAAAGCTTTAACCCTGGTCTTTGTATTCTGTCCTAGGGGCTCCAAAACCCACTTCCCTCCTCCTGAGGTCCCTTGGACTTAGTCTGTGGGGGACACTGCCACACGGGCTGCTCAGCAGACCTCAGAAGCCCTTCTCAAGGAGCCAGGCTTTAAGTTGCTCATCAAAGTAGCCCTTGACCCGCAGAGTCCGTGTCACCTCATTAACCTGGGTGACGGGTGTCTTCCCCAACAGTGGGCTCAGAAAATCTTCCACATCCTTCTGCAGGGCCTGGGGAAAGAAGACAAATCAGGCTTGGTCAACAGTTTCCTAACTATAGGACTCCTGTCCCTTCACCCCTGAAAGGGTCAGAACCAGATCCCCAACCACCTATCCACTTACCCAGATGTCCCCTTCCACCTTCCGGATCACAGTCATCTGGCGGTTGCCATGCGTAATGTCCTTGTACACAGGGATGTTGTGCATCCGGGAGCGCCGCACAAAGTAGGGAAGGTCGGGTGGGGGGTCTGTGTTCAGGATTAGGGGAGGGGCACAGAGGTAAGCCAATTCATCTCAGGCCTCATCCTGCCTCCACAAACGCTCATCCCTTCACAAAATCTTAGAGGGTTATGCCGGGCGGGGTGGCGCACGCCTGTGATCCCAGCAGCTCGGGAGGTAGAGACAGGAGGATCGAAAGCTCGAGACCAGAGGCAGTCTGTGTAACTCAGTGAGACCCTGTCTCAAAAAGTAAAAAATGGGCTGGGGATACAGCTCAGTGGTCCAGCACTTACAGAGCATGCAAGCGTGAGGCCCTGGGTTCAACCCCCAGTACCGCAAACACACACACACACACACACACACACAAACTTAGAGGGTTATTGCACCCAACTGGATCAAGCCACCTCCACACTTCAGGTTAGGGTATCTCCTCTGTCCTTCTGTTTAGAGCCAGAATCAAATTGCTCATTCTGGTACCAAGTAGGTGCTCAAGAAGAAATAAAGTCAAGAGCATACCTCCCTAGATTTTTGCCCCCCCACCCCAACCGGGGCCCATCATTGTCCTTTCCACTGGTTCATGGAAGCTTAAAAACAAAGAGATGGGAGTTTACAACCACTAAAAACCTACTGCATACCAGGATTTGCACCAAGTGCCTTATGTGCTGAGTGGGTCATCTGCATTTTGCTGAAGCTGAGGTTGAGAGAAGCAAAATGACTAACTCAAGATCACACCAACAGTGAACAGCAGAGCCAATCACAAACCCAGAACTACCTGACTCCCAAGCTACGTTGCCAATTATGGCAAATGGTCTTCTGGAGGGGTAGGGTTCCCACCACTTGGGTCTTTTCTCTATGCTTCACTTTTTCTCATGTGGGAAAACCCTATCCCAACAATGTGCATAGATTGGTACCAGTGAAACACAGGGCTTACACTTCTGGACCCTCCATTGGGCATGAGACAATACTAACTATGAGAGATCTCAACATGAATCCTGAACTCACTGGGAAGTCCAGAGCCTCAGTTGGGGCAGGCTGACCAATGGGGAGGAGGATGCTCCTCTGTAGCCTTCATACTATCCCCATCACCCAGCTCACCTTTGGGAGGCTGCCAGCCACTAGGCGTGGGATAATTTTCATGCTTTGGGGGCTTTGGGATGCTGGTAGGGGGTAACAGGCGCTCCACAAACTTGTACTCATCCACAGACTCCACAAAACCGGGGTAATCAGGAGGCCTCTGGGTCTGGCTCTGAGGCAAAACAAATCATTTCTCCATTAGTTCACCCAACACGAAGAACTTTATTAAGTAGAGGAAGGAAACACTTCAGGCAGAGAGGATGGCATAAATAAAAGGCTGGAAGTGGGAAAGCACCACACTTTAATTTTCTAGCATGCAGCACTGAACTGGAAAAGAACCCTCTTTAGCAGCATGCCTCTGCTCAAATTCTTTGAGACTCAAAAGCGACAAGTATGTGTGTATTTCTGAAAAGCCAATAATTTGTGTAAGACTGACTAATATATTATTTTTCAGTATCTAAACGTTTTCTCTGAACATTTTGGTAAACTTTCTAGTTCCGGATTCGACTTTTTTTTTTTTTGGCGGGACTGGGGGTTGGACCCAGGGCCTCAAGTGCTTGCATGCTCTGCAAGTGCTGGACCACTGAGCTGCATCCCCAGCCCATTTTTTACTTTTTGAGGCAGGGTCTCGCTAAATTACGCAGGCTGCTTCTGGTCTCGAACTTGCGACCCTCCTGCTTCCGCCTCCTGAGCCGCTGGGATTATAGGCGTGTGCCACCGCGCCCGCTTAGTTCCGGATTAGATACTTTAACCAATCTTAAATCTCACACTCATAGGATGGGACCCAGGCAGCGAGAGTCGATGTGTGGCTCATCTCGGTCCTGACTAACCTGGGCTGTGCTGCAGCCACATCCCAACCCTCACTCCTGAACTGCCCGGAGTCGGGAAGCAGAGGCAGAAGGATCACAGGTTTGAGGCCAGTTTTGCAGTCCAGGCTCTGCCAACCTCCCTCTCAACCTTGCATTTAACCTCGAGATAAGTGCCACCGATTAGGAACACCATGACCCCATGTAGGGACTCAGATTTCAGGGCTCAAATGAATAACAGTGAGCCTCACACACGGGCCTCTGCCCCCCTCTCGCAGCTCGGCACTCTCGCCACCTGCACTCACCACCTGCCGTAGTCCGCAGCCCCAATGGAGGCGGATTCTCCACTCCCGAAACGCAGTCCGCAACAAGGCCGCCGCCATCTTGCCCTGCCCGGTACCGCTAATCTTCTGGGCGTGTACCTGGCTTGGACCCGCCCTCCCCTGCGCGCACCGCCCTTATCGGAAGGACGCGTGCGTGAGGCGTAAAGAGGCGGGGCTAAGGTGGCCGGGTTGGGTATAAATATCAGAAGTCCGTGCGGTCGCTCGGCAGTGACGTGACACGTAGCCAGTGGTGAGGACGTGCGCGCCCCCGCTTCTTCCTCTTTCGGGACTCCATCTTCGCGGTAGCGGTCGCTGGACCCGCGGTTGAGGTAAGACTTGGACGACGGCTGGATCTGCAGTGCTTGGCTGCAGGTTGGCCGCGGGGTCAGAGGGGAGCGAGGGGAGCCTGGGAACCCGGGCTTAGAGCGGCCTTGGCTCGGGTCCCTACCCGATCTCCCTCGCAGGCTCGGCCTTCCGCACGTGAGGCCCCGCGACTCCCTCCGTCCCGGGGCTGTCGTCTCCGGGCGGCTTCCCAGTCCCTGACCCTTGGTCCCAACGCTTTTCCTTCAGTCTCACGGGCCGCCTTCTTTGTCCACAGTCGCCAGCATGCAGCTGTTCGTCCGTGCTCAGGAGCTACACACGCTCGAGGTGACCGGCCAGGAGACTGTCGCCCACATCAAGGTAAGTCGGCCTGGTGCCTTCCTGCACCCCATCCCCTTCTGGTTGCCCTCGTACCCCGCGGAAACGCTTACAAACCCTGTTTTCGCCTGTAGGCTCATGTGGCTTCGCTGGAAGGCATCGCTCCGGAAGACCAAGTCGTGCTCCTGGCAGGCACGCCGCTGGAGGATGAGGCTACCCTGGGCCAGTGTGGGGTGGAGGCCCTGGCTACTCTGGAGGTAGCCGGCCGCATGCTTGGAGGTGAGTGGAAAGGAGTGGTTTTGGAATTGCCTGTGAGCTCCTGATGGATTAGTCTGTCCACGCCCTGGATAGAGTGATCCTTCCTTTTTACGTCCTTCCGAATGAACTCTTCAGAGGCCTGTGAAAAACTGAGCCAGAGTGTAGTTCTTTCGCAGTATATTACCAAGCCCTTGTCTGGTTCTCAGTTTCCCCACCAAGACGGGTCAGACCAGATCCTCAAGGTGCTCTGAAGTTCTTGTTGAAAGTCAGGAGCTAGAAAATCCTGAAGGGAAGCTTCGTCAGAAGTCAAGTCTGCAGTTTTTCTCATCTCCTTTTTAAAAGTTTAACTTGAAACGGGGTACAATGGGGCACTCGGGTAATTCCAGCAAGTTGGGAGGCAGGAGGATCACAGGTTTGAGGCCAGAGGCAGCCTGAACAACTTACCAAGATAAAAAATGAAAAATGGGATGGAGATGCACCTCTCGTAGATTGCTTGGGAAAGATGCCCAAGGCCCTGGCTTCAGTTCCACAGTACAAAAAAAAAGTTTGATTTGAGGGAGGAGGGCTTATGCTGGGAGGTGGCTACTTGTCGTTTAACCTACTGCTATCCTCCTTTCCCACCACAGGTAAAGTCCATGGTTCCTTGGCCCGTGCTGGAAAAGTGAGAGGTCAAACTCCCAAGGTGAGTGAGAATTAGTGGTGGTGTTTGGACTTTGTTTTTTCCTATCATAGCCAAGAGCCTTGACTCACTTCCCTCCATTTTCCCTTCTTGGAGAGGAGCTTGAAGGAAGCCTGCCAGGCAGGGAAGAGATCAGCCAGGGTCTGATCAGTCCTCTTTTTGCAGGTGGCCAAACAGGAAAAGAAGAAGAAGAAGACAGGCCGGGCCAAGCGGCGGATGCAGTACAACCGGCGTTTTGTCAATGTTGTGCCCACCTTTGGCAAGAAGAAGGGTCCCAATGCCAACTCTTAAAAGTCTCTGTAATCTTGGCTTTGTCTAATAAAGCCATTTGGCCCAGGCAGCTCTTTGTGTTATCTTCATTTGCAGGGCCTTGGGGAGGGGTATAGCTTTCAGGCGGGTGCTGTGTCCCCTAAAACAGTAAGGCAGAAAAGGCAGAGGTCTTTGGTTGGGGAGAGAGGGAAGGGGAGGAAGTAGTAAACTACAGGAAAAGGCTTCATGAGAGAATCGGTAATCATAGGCCAGGTCTTTAAGATGTAGAGTTGGGGAACTTCCCTAAATAACTTCTAGACTAGAAGATAGCAGGAATCATTGTGGTGGAGGTGGGGTTATGGAAGCAACAGTAGAAGGGAGGGAAGGGGCTTGGGGAGATGATATATCAGAATACCAATCTGACCCTTCCCTGTATTTGAGGCCAGCTGTGGCCTTAGTAAAGGCCTGGGTACAAGGAATATGACATGCCTCCTGTTGCTTGATTACATTGGCACCATGGTGTTTTGGGTGACCTTGTTTGTGCCTTTGATTGCTTGGCTGATGTTGCTAACCTAATCACAGCTGCGATTGGGTGGTTAATTGATTTTTCCAGCACATCCGAACTCCACTCATTCTTTGATCTTATGTTTTGAACCTACTGATTCTTGGAATACAACATATCCTAGGGTCAAGCCCCTGGGCTCTGGACTTGGACTGCTGACTTTGAATCATTTTTACTTTCCTCCTTGTTTATTGGCTGGCTGGCCAACCTTGAACTACTAATTTTTTTTTTTGTTTACTCCAGTACTGGGGGTTGAATCCAGGGCCTCACACCTGCATGCTTTGGAAGTGCTGGACCACGGAGCTGCACCCCCCAGCCCTTTTTTTTTTTTTTTTTTTTTACTTTTTGAGACAGGGTCTCGCTAAATTACGCAGGCTGCCTCTGGTCTCGAACTTGTGGTCCTCCTGCCTCCCACCTCCCGAGCCGCTGGGATTACAGGCGTGCACTACCACGCCCAGCTGAACTACTAATTTAATCTTTCCCAGCTCCTGAGAAGTCCTGAGGATTAAAGGATTTAAGGTGCTTACTGGGATTTTGTGTTTCAGCCCTCGGGTCAAATCCACAGCCTCATCCACTGAGCTACCACAGTTTAAATTTTGGGGGGGAAAACCAAGGAAATTAAGTAGTTACAAGTGTTATGACCTTGAAGAAATAAAGCAGGTTACCATAATGGGGGGGGGGGTAATTTGTGGACAGACATACTGAAGGACATCTCTAGGAAGAGCCACTGAGGAGGAGATGTGTGGGACCTGAAATGAACCAATTAAGAGTTGAACTGGGAAAAGAGTTCCAGCCAAGAGAACCACAGAGGCAGTGATAGCAGTGAGGTCTAGGGTGGGTGTAGATCCTTCAGGGCCTCGTTAGCCAAGGGGAGGAATTTGTTTGTCTTAGTCCGTTTTTGGTTCTAACAATACCGGCCTGGGTAATTTATAAAGAAAAGGTTTATTTCTGCTCACATTTATATAGCAGAGCACTCTCCAGATAATTCATTAATCCACGAGGGGATTAATCCAGTAAGGCAGAGTTCTCATGATCTAGCCACTTAAAACATCTCTTGAGCAGAGCACGCTTATAATCCTAGGGACTTGGAAGGCAGAGGCAAAAGGATCAAAAGTTTAAGGCCAGAGGTACCCTGAGCAACTTAGCAATGCCCTGCCTCAAAAAATAAAAAAGGGGTTGGGGGTGCAGCTCAGTGGTTGAGCACCTGTAAAGTATGCACAAAGCCCTAAGTTCAACTGCCCAATACCGTAGGGGGAGAAAAACCTTAGTGTCTCACTATAGGGATTAAGTTTCAACATGAACTTGATTGATTTTATTTTTTGAGAATCTGCTGCGTAGCCTATGTTGGCCTAGAATTTGAGATTCTTCTAGTTTAACATCCCAAATTCTGGGATGATAGGTGTGCACCACCATATCCAGCTCAACACGAGTTTTGGTGGGGGCATTCAAACTATGGTTGTTGTTGTTGGTAGGTGCCGTCGAGTCGGGTATCCGACTCATAGCGACCCTCTGTACAACAGGGGAAACACTACTGTCAGTGCTTCTCTGCTGTTCATAGGGTTTTCAATGGCAGATTGATTTTTGGGAGGGGGTTGCCGGGTCCTTCTTCCAATTCAAACTATAGGAGAATTTAAATCCAAGTGCAATTGAGGGCCATCAAAGGGATTTAAGCAAGAGACTGATGTGAAAGTGGGCTTTGGTGGTACACCCCTGTAATTGCAGCATTTGAGAGACCAAGGCAGGAGGGGTGTTTGAGTCCAGCATGGGCTCCATAGTGAATTGCAGAAGAGCCTGGGCTACACAGACCCAGTCTAAAAGAGGAAGGGGGAGGGAGCAAAGGAGGAAGAGACTGATGTGATCTGGTTTGTATTAATTTCTTGAGGGGGGAGGTTAGTTTTGTTTGTGGTGTTTGAGCCATCTAAGCAAGCATTTTCCCCCTAAGCTATACCCCCCAGACTTATGATTTCTCTGGCTGATTTTTCTGGAGGGCTGGCAAGTAAGTTAGGAAACCAGCTAGGGTACTGTCATCCAGATGAGGGGATTGGTAGCTTAGACCATTTATAGTAGGGATCCAAATAAAGTCTTCAAATCCATCCAAATCTTGGTAGGGAAGTAAATGATCCATATCAAGATAGATGCAAGGTATTTGGGAGGCAGAACTGACAGGACATGGGATTGGATGTGAAGGGAGAGGGACCAAAGAACCAGGCTTTACATCGCAGGTGCCATGGATAAGCCCTCAAGGGTGCTTAGCACTGTTGGGTGTGATTCATCTTCCCCACTCCACCCCAAGACAAAGCTCCTTAGGACAGGGACCTCCTCTCTTTAGCATTGGTGATATTTAAGGAGAAAATAATGAGAAAAGAAGCAAGGTTGGAGGAAGAAATCAAACAGGAGCTCAGGTTTTTGTTAAACATGGCCTTATGCTGAAGGGACGATGCCCCCAACACACCTAGAGCTAAGCTAGGTGCCCTCATCCTGGCCTTTCTTTCACTCCAACTGCCCCTTAATTTGTCTGTGTCCCCTAGGACAATGGCTGCTCCTCCAGCACAAGAACATAGCTCATCTCCATAAGCCTGGCACAATGAGTGGCCCAGAGTCTGTGGGTGGCAGAGGGATTTCAGCTGTAGCTTTTTGTACTAGAAAAGTGTTTTAGTAATCAGGGACCACGGTTTGGTACAACCACTAGGCGGCGACCTGGGACCGACGAAGCGCTCTCTTTTTAATCACTTTTATGATCGTGGGCCACCGTAGTGGGCTGGGGCTCGAAATTCCCAAAAGGCTTCTGCGCCTGCCCAAAGCGCTACTTGGACGAGAGGTGGGGCTTGGCTTCCTAGTGGGCGGAAATTGCCGAGAACCCTCGGGAGCTTTGCGAAGCCTGATGCTCTACAGGCGGGGCAAACGGGCGGAAGTAGAGAAGAAGTTCCGGAAGTCGGCGAGCTGCTAACATCGTGTGGCTGCTGCTGGCACGCGGCCGCAGTTGCCATGGAGCCGGCGGGGCCCTGTGGTTTCTGCCCGGCCTTGGAGGCCCAACCTGCGCGCTACACCTGCCCCCGCTGTAACGTGCCCTACTGCTCGCTGCGCTGCTACCGGGCTCATGGCACCTGCGCCGAGGACTTCTACCGCGACCAGGTGCTGGGGGAGCTCCGCGGCCGCTGCGCCTCGCCCAGCCGCCTGGCAGGCGCCCTACGCCGGCTGCGTGAGCAACGCGAGACCGAGGACGAGGCCGAGGGGGCCCGCGTCAGCCCTGGTCCAGAGCCGGGCGGCCTTTCCGGACTCTGGGAACGGCTGGCGCCGGCTGAGAAGGCAGCCTTCGAGCGGCTGCTGAGCCGCGGCGAGGCCGGCCGGCTGCTGCCCCCGTGGCGGCCGTGGTGGTGGGACCGCAGGAGCGGACCGCAGCTTTTGGAGGAGCTGGATGGCTCCCCGGGCGGTGACCCTGCGGAGCTCGAGCCCTCCCCGTCGAGGACCGCGCCCGAACCCGTGGATGCCACCGGAGCGGAGCAGTTTTCTAGAGACGCCCCGGGGGCCTCCCCGCCCGCAGTGCCCACCCACATCCCCGCGCTGGCCAGCCTGAGCCGCTGCCCAGCCTCGCCACTCGTGCGCTTCCAGCTGCCCAACGTGCTGTTTGCCTACGCGCACGCTCTTGCTCTGTATCACGGAGGGGATGACATGCTGCTCTCTGACTTTTGTGCCACATTGCTCGACGTTTCTGGAGCCCTGGGCGCCCAGCAAGTCTTCACCTCCACGGAAGAAGCCCTGCAAGCCGCAGCGCACGTGCTGGAAGCGGGCGAGCACCCCCCTGGGCCCCTGGGTACACGGGGTGCTATGCAAGAGACAGCCCGCATCTTGCTGGGCGAGGGTCCAGCCAACCAGAAAGGCTACACGCTGGCGGCACTGGGACACCTGACACAAACCCTAGGTCGGGCTCAGAAACAGGCTGTGTCCAGGGAAGAGCGGGATCGCCTCTATCGGGCCCGGAAGAAATGCCAGTTCCTGCTGGCCTGGACCAACGAGAATGAGTCCACCCTGACACCGCTGGCCCTAGATTGTGCCAGGGCCCACCGAGCCTATGCTGTGGCAGCCGAGGAGATGTCAGCCCTCACTGGGGAGCTGGAGCGGCTTTGGGGAGGCCCCATTCCACCTGCCCCGAAGATTCTCATTGAGGAGCTCCCTGGCTTAGCTGGGGACCCTTGTCATTAATAAAGCTGTGACTGGTCTGCCTGAATGTTGGCAGTGCCTGTTTCTTTGTGATAGCAGTTGTCCCACCCAGGCCAAACTCAGGCGCACAAACCACCTGTCAGGTTTTCCCTAGTCCACCTGCCCAGAGAGAGACACTGGCTCCAGAAAGGGAGAGAAGCACACCAAGGGGTCCAGATGTTTATCCAGATGGGGGAAGTGTCTCCATGCAGGGTCACTGGCTTCATCCTGCTCCAGACCACCTCTCCTCTGAGTCATCTTTGCCTGGGGGAGCTCAGGGACGGTGGGGTGCAGGCCCTTGAGTCCCGGCATGACCCCGCTCTGGGTGGCGGGTGCGCTGGTGGGCAGAGCAGCCGCTTCAGTAGACATAGGGCACGATGCGGTAAGGCACACGCGTGCAGTACTCGTGCCAGGCCCGGCCGTACTTCTGCAGGCACTGCTGCTCATCGCGGGCCTCCCGGTGCACCAGCAGCGCAGTGAAGTAGAGGAAGTAGAAGTAGGGCAGCAGGTGGGACACCCCTGTAAGGGAAGGGGCTCTGTGACCTCCCAGCCAGCACCCCTGTTCACAAAGCTTTCCACATCTCACAGGATGGCAAGGCCCAGCAGAGAAAGGCCCAGAGTCCTTAGCGAGGTACCCAGAACTAGGTTGGCACTGGATTCCGCCCCCACTGCATACTGGGTCCATCCCCAATTATGACTCCTTCAGTGGAGCACACCCAGGCCGGTACCCTGTGATCACAATGCTGTGCTTACCCATACCCTACCAGGCCACTCACCACAGGGCAAGGACCAGGCCAGAGCCATGATGAGGTCTCCAAGGTAGTTGGGATGGCGGACCATACCCCACCACCCAGACACCAGCAGCTGCCGCCCGGTGGCTGTAGGGATGGTCTCAAGGCCTGGGGAAAGATAAGTAGTGGAGTGTGGATCCCAGAAAGCCCTGCTGCCCCACCTTACCTATGGCCCCTAATAGACCCAGCTCACCAGCCACACTGGGGTCAGATGGATTCGTCCGGAAAGTGTTTTTCTGGGAATTAGCCCCACGGAAGACGTAGTAACCGAGAGCTGGAGGGAGAGTATGAGCAGGAAGTCAGGTGAGAGTCACAGCCTTCTGTCTGACCCTGACTATCCACCAATCTGTCCACAGCTCAGACTGCCTGGACATGCAGGACCCAGCCCCCCAGCTTTACAGAAGCACCTGATCTTGTTAGGTGCTGTCAAGTTGGGTTGGACTCATAGCAACCCTTATAGGGTTTTCAATGTTTGCATGTTTCGAGATTGCTTCGGGAATGGATTGCCATGCCTTTTTTTGTGGTGCTGGGGATGGAACCCGGGTCCTCAGAGAATGCAGAGCAGGCGCTCTACCAACTGAGCTAAATCCCAGCCCCACCTGATCTTGTTGTTGTTGTCAGGTGCCGTTGAGTCATGTATGACTCATATCGACCCTCATAGGGTTTTCAGTGGCTGATTCGGGATTGCCTTGGGAGTGGGTTGCCACATACTTCTACCATTTTTGCGGTGCCGGGAATCGAACTCAGGACCTCAGAGACCACAGAGCGACGCTCTACCAACTGAGCTAAATCCCAGCCCCCACCTAATCTTAGCACCTACTTAGTGGATGCTGACTAGCATCTACATGAATGAATGGGCAAGGGGAAATGATGGGCCCAACTTGCTGCCCTTCCCGACTGACCATTGATGATGCAGATGACCAAGGCCATGGGCAACTCCAAAGTCTGTGGGTGGAACAGCAGGAACTGGGCCTGCAGGCTGTAGGTGAAAGGTACCCAGGCTAAGTCCCCAAAGGCCAGCATGAAGCCAAACCCATCATGTGTGATGTCCATTGTGGTAAGAACAGCCTCCTGCAGGAACAAGACCCAACCATACTTGCTTAGTCCTGATGAGGTCCTCGGCACCCACCTGGGTTCCCCTTGCCCAGTCCAGCCTCACCTCGTGCCAGAGGGCATCAGCCACATACAGCAACTGGAAGCCATTGACCAGACACATGGCCAGTGAGGGACTCCCTCGCAGCTCTGTTTCCTGCACGAGCAGGGCCAGGTTAATGAGGACCTGGGGAAAGTGGAGGACAGGACCTTGTTTCCACAGAGGCAGCAGCTCTTGGGTGAGGCAATGCCAGCCTCCTCCCTTCTCTCAGCTGTCCCTGTCAGCCACTCCACTCTGGCTAATGGTGAGGCAGGCACCATACCCAGGGCCATAGACACTACTCCAGCCCGAGTTAATTAAATTTCTTGTTTTTGAATCTGAACTTTGCTGGTTGGGCCAGTCGTTTACCCTCTCCAAAGCCCACTCTTCCACTGCCAAGTGGAAAATGGAGACCAGCAGGGACCTGCTTCGTGGTGTTGTGTGAGGACCCTGGCATAATGTGTGTGAAGAGCTAATGGTTAGCTGGGAGCCAACCTGTACTGAGTACCCTTGCCTGAGTAGCATGAAGCTTCATACTGTCACTAAGGTTACCTTTTCTAGTCCTCACAGTAATCTTGTGGTGTTCTTAGGTGCCATCAAGTGCCGTCAAGTCGGGTCTGACTCATATTGACCCGATGCACAACAGTAATCTCATGAGAAAGCCTTAATTCAATCCCATTTCACCAATGAGGAAATAGCCTCAGAGGCTGATGTGCCCGTGGGCAGGCAGGATCCAGATCCATCGTGGAGCTAGGTGCATGGTGGGGCATACTCCAGAGGCTGAGGCAGGAGGATCTCAAGTTTGAGGCCCGCCCAGGCTACACAGCAAGAACCCATCACACACACACACACACACACACACACACACGCTAAAATTTAAAAATTAAAAAGTAACTGAATATTGTGGCACATACTTATAATCCTCAGGAGACTGAGGCAGGAGGATTGTGAGTTTGAGGCCAGCCTGGGCAACATAGTGAGACATTGTCTCAGAAAACCAAAACCAAACACCCTTGTCCCCAACAAAAAAAGAAAAGAGAAAATCAGACCCTCGGTGGGTACTTGGCACTGCTGCCTCAGGGTGAGATTATTTCCAAGGTGACACAAGGGATCTTGTCTAAGAGTCCCTTTGGGGATCTTGGCCACCATCCAGCAGGTGATCATAACCAAAGCACACACCCGGAATGTTGTCAAGGCCACCAGTGACAAACAAGTTACTGAACCTGGCAGTCAGTTCTAGGTTCTGCATTGCCCTGACGGTGAAGGAACACATGGTCACTTTTTAAAATAGATTCTGCAGTTGACTGCTCCATTTAAAACTGCATGCACTCTCCCAGCTCCCTCCTGCTTTGTTCTCCTCCACACTTGCCATCCCTAACATGCTATATGTGTTTGTTTTTATGGTTGCTGGGGATGGAACCCCCGGTCTGGTGCATGCTATATATGTGCTCCACCACTGAGCTACACTCCTAGTCGTGTGTGTGTGTGTGTGTGTGTGTGTGAGTGTGTGTGTGTGTATGCACATATGTGCATGTGTATGCGATATTTGGCCTGTCTCACTAGAATGAAGGTGTTATTAGGCAGGTTTTTCATTTTTTGGGTTTTTTTTTTTTTCTTTTTTTCCTCTCTCTCTCTCCTATGAGAGAGACTCCTCATGAGTTTTTTTCCCTTTTGGCTTCCAACAGTAGAGCAGTGTTGAGGGTTCATGGTGGATTGAGACGTTGGTGGAACAAAGGAATGATGTCGTGCTTCCATTGTGGCCCTGCTCTGCCCAAGCAGAGCTCACCCACCCTATCCCTCCCCGGGCCGGAGGCCAGCCAGTCAAGCCCAGCATACCCAGCCGATGAGGCCAGGCCGTAGCTCACAGAAGTATTTGAAGTCAAAGGAACCAACGCGAGGGTTGAGCTCCCGTCCCAGGAAAAAGTCGTAAACGGGATTCCCTGGAGAATAAGAGAGGGTGAGGGTGCAAGCAGGTGTCCCGGTCCTCCTCACCCCCACCCACCCCTCTGGGACCTGGCTCACCTGAGTTTCCCCCGGGTGCCAGGGCCGAGGCAGGGGCGACCAGAGCCTTCATATACAGAAGGAGGCTGAGGGTAAAGGCAGTGAGGGTGGCCGCAAAGGCCAAGGGCAGGAGCATTTCCGTGAGCGCGCCCAGGGGCAGTCCTGCGGGCACGCCCAGCCCCACCAACAGGGCTGTCAGCGTCAGCGCCTGGAAGCCTGAACCACAGCACAGTGAGCCCCAGGGCCGCGCACCTGCACACACCCCCAACACAGCCCAAAGCTCGGGAGGTCACAGAGCTTGCCCCAACCCACTAGGCTGCCACTGTGGCCTTCAGAAGGCCACCTCGCCACTGCCCTGGTGCAGAGAGTAGCAGTAAATGAGGTAGGGACGTGGAGAGACTCCCCGGCATCTCTCCTGGGCGTAAAAGAGACTTCTAACGGAGCTTGGCTTCGAGGGCTAATCTCTACCGACCTCCCCGCTAGACCTGGAACCCCAGCTCCACCCGCACGACTACAATGCAAGGGTGGGTTCCCCCCAGGCACCGTTAATGGGGTAGCACAGGCGACTCTTGTCCTTCAATTCTCGCCCCTCGACCACCTGCGGGTACAGGGGGGGATCTGGTAAGAGTCGAGGGTGCGGTGTCCCTGGCACCAGCCTCCCCCGCAGGTTAGAGCAGAGCCCACACCTTGCGCGCCGGCAGCAGGTAGAGCGCCGCCTGCAGGCCGAGCCAGCTGAGCAACAGCAGCAGCATCTGCGGGCTCCACAGCGCCTCCAGCCCCGGCAGGTACGGGGGTGGGCCCAGGAGGCGCGCCGGGCCTGAGCGGGCCACCAGGAGCAGGTGGAACATGGTGGCGGGCAGCAGCAGCAGCAGCGCCGCAGCGCCTGCGGAGGGGGCCACGGCGTCAGGCGTCACTCCCCAGTTCTCCCCCACCCCATCCCACAGGCGCCTTTGTGGGGGCCCGCCTCCGTATCCCGTTCTCACTCCCCTTCTCTGATTTCCATTTTGGTCCTCTGCCCTGAGGCCCCTCCCTGAGGATCTCCTCCCGCTCCCCCAACCCCCTATCTTCCACTCTACAAATCCCTCCCTTTGCAACCCCAGCACGGGGCCTCTGGCTCCTCCTCTCCGGACACTCTCCCCTGCAAACCCCGATCCCTCCACCTCTGGATGCGCCCCACACCCTTCCACTCTCAGATCTTGCCCGACCCCGCTCCTAGATCACCCAGCTCAGCCTCCACCCCCAGACCTTCCCTCCCTGCCCCATTACCCAGAGGCCCCCCGAATTCCAGCGGGGGCCGGGGGCTCTGAGTTGGGGCCATGGTCTCCACTCCACTGGGAGGTTGGGGCTCACAAGTCGATCAAGGAAACACGGCCCGCCCCATTCCCCAAATGGACTTGGAGGAACGAAGGATCCAGCGCCGTGGCATCTGCACCTGTCTCGCCACCAAGCTGGGACAGTGGCAGCTCTTGTCCAGAGATCTTTAAGTGGACACGCCCCCTACCCATCCTGGGCTCAGCACACTAGCCAATCGGAGCTCGGGGGCGGTCCCCGCGTGAGTGCCTCAGAAGCCTGTCTTCAAACCCCACCCCCTGGCAGGTCCCGCCCCCGAAGCAAGAAGGCGGAGGAAGGAGGTTACGCAAGTTTATTGGGCGGATCCTGACACCCGCCTGCGGGGAAGGGCCGCCAGGAGAGACCAGGGCATGGGCAGGATAGGGTCTGGGGTGGCCCCGTGCACGACACTGGCTGGACCTAGCCACGCTCGCAGATGACCTCGACAACACTGGGCTCCATGGGCACTGGGTCCGGACAGCGTAAGGCAGCCGAGGCTACCACTTCATCCAGCAGCAGGTGCACAAGCTCCTCGTCAGCCACAAAGCGCCACAGGTAGAGCTGCAGGAAGTGGCAGTCCACCTGCACCTGCTGCAGCCCAAAGCGCCCAAAGGTGCGCAGCCGCACGCACTCCAGCAGTGTCTTCAGGCTGATCTTGATGATGCCGGTCAGCACCGACACCTGCAGGGGGGACACAGGGGTGCACCTCAGTGACTGCAGGGGCCAGGGAGACATGAAGTGGATAAGGCAGAGAGTTCCAGGGCCCAGGTAAGAGACAGATAACAACGTTCGCATCATCATCTGGAGGGGAGAGGGCAGGTAGGATCCAGCAGCCAGAGATGGGGGCAGCACTAACATGGGGTAGTGGGTGACATTACAGAGAGGGAGACCCCAGATTCCTAAGCAAGGTGGGGCAGAGACCACGGTGTGACGAGGAATCCCTGAGAAGGTCCCACGACTACTGTGGGGATAAGGACAGGACAAAGAGGCATCTAGGCCAGCACCTGGGCTGAGGCGGGGAGGTGGTGGGAGTGACACTCTGGACTACCTAGAAACATCCCTGGAGACAGCGACCGAAGGACCACGGTCACTCCCAGTTGGGCACAGACAGGGTCCTAGGGCTTCCTGGACTGGGGCAAGGCTCTTCTAGCCAACCTTCCCTGGGTCCCCCCGGGGTCTAGGTCACCAGGGACTTCGGACCTTGTTGAACTCCACAGGGCTGAACACATCGATGCGTTCAGAGAACAGCTTCTGGATATTGCTCAAGAGGTTCGTGTCCATGGGGGCACTGGAGGAGGGAGACAAGGAATCAGAGCCCACCCTGACATCTGTCCTTTGATTCATTTCCCTGGGGATTCCTACCAGCCAGACCTGGGTGTGTAGCTGGGTGCATAGCGCCCCTGCTGCCGAGAGCTGCTGTACACAGAGAAGGTCCTCTTGCTGGAGTCACTGCTCTGGGCCTTGCGGACACCCTCTTCATACAAGAGCCCCACCTGGTGGTCAGAGGCGGTATTGCAAGGCCAGGGCATGGGACGCCTCCAGCCTGGCAAGGGTCCTGCCGCCCCAGCAGAGGAAGTCCTGTTGCCTACTTATTTGTTACAAGAACCACAGGGAAACTGATCACCACTTATGGAATCAGGGAAGTGAGGCAAATGCAGGACAAATGAGTCATCCTAAGACCTGACTTTCAGCCCAGCTAAGCGCGGACTTCCTGGGCGACCCTATTCCTCCACTTCCCCAAGGTGACATGTGGGTATTGATGCCATAATCCAGGCTGAGGAGGTACAAGGCCATGGATAGGGGCACTGGCTGGCCCCTCTTCTCTTGGTCCTCAGAGGGTTGTTCCCCAGCGCCCCCAGCCTGTGTCAGGGGCCCCCCAGCCAGCCTGGGGCAGCACCTGCACATCGATGGCCGTTGTATCCTCCACCACCCGCTTCATGACGGCGCGCACGTTCCGGGGCTCCAGGGTACTGAGCCAGTCCCGGGTCTCCACGCTCTTGCGCAGCATCTGTGATATAACCAGGCCCTGCACCTTCACGTAGTGGGTCAGCAGCCGCCGTGCTGTCTCCCTGGCCTCAGCACACAGTGTGCTCACAGGCGTCACTGGAGACTGGTCCTGAGCAAGGGAGGTAGAGGACAGCAGCAGTGGGTGCTGTGGGCAGCTCATTGGCTACTGTAAGCCAGGAGCTGGGCACAGCCTGGGCAACCTGGAGGTTGGGGTGGGTACAAGATGGCTGGTCTGGGTCTGGCTGTGAGAGCCCACCGGCCCCCTCTGCCCACTCTAAGTCAGTTCACCTGCACCAGAAACTGCTCATCAGTGAGGGTGAGGATGTAGGAGATGGTGGCCGTCTCGTAGTCCAGGCAGAGGCGGGAGAGCAGCAGGAGCAGGGCAGGCGGCGTGGCACCCCCCTTCTCCCCGGGGCTCTCACAGAAGCTCTGGGCTGTCTGGCACATGGAGCGGATGAAGCCCACAATGAGGCCCTCTCGGACTCCCTGGCTGCAGAACTCGCCCTGTTAGGAGAAGGGCCAAGACACACGGCTCCTCTTCTCTTCCTGGCAGGGGCTCCTTACGCCCTGCCTAGCCCCTCTCCTCTCCAATGTACAGCTTCACATGGAGGGGCACCAGGAACCCAGGCGCCCTCCCATTCTCATCCCAGCTGCAGCTGCTCTCAGAGCCCCACAACCCTACACACTCTGCCTCTGAGAACCTAAATCCACATCCAGAGTGCCTGGGGCACAGTGTGTGCCCTGGTGACTGGTTCCCAGTTCTAGTAAAAAGGTTCTGGTCAAAGAGTAATTGGAGGGCCAACCACAAGGATAAATAACCACAGCCCAAAGGCAGACGTACCCGGAAGTAGGGCTTGTTGGAGAAGGACACCTCTTTGGCAGTGAAGAGGTGTACAGCAGCCAGAGAGGCCTTGATGTGGCTCAGAATGGAGCTGGCAACATTGGCCAGCAACTCCGCCAGGCTGGGGCCCTCCTTCCCAGCCAGGCGAGGAGCAGCAAGGGCCTGGCGCACATCGGTCAGGCAGCCCAGGAAAGCCCCCCGAAGGCCTTGCAGGTGGTGGCCCAGTCGCTCACGGGCCACTCGCTCCACGATCTCCGTGGCGGCCTCAGCGAGCCCAGCAGCGGCCAGCAGCGCCCCGGGTGTCCGCAGGCGCCGGTGGAAGCGATCCAATGCCCGAACCAGCAGCGAGTTGTCGCCCCCACCCTGCTCCTGCGCCAGCCGCCTCTCCACCAATGCAAAGTAGCGGCCACCTAGCTCCCGGGCAAAGGACGCCAGCTTTTCGGCACCTGCGGGGCCCTGGGCCGCAAACAGCTCCTGGTAGGCCGCCGCCACTTGGCAGAGGCCGCCCACAAACCCACTGCCCCCTCGGTCCGTGAACTCCAGCACGTCCGGCGCGGGAGGAGAGGGCCCCAGCTCGGCCTCCAGGCTGCTCAGCTCCTCCTCCAGCCGCCCACGTGCGTGCGCCAGGAACTCCTCGCACAGCTCCTCTGCCGGCTCGCCCAGGGCCAGCAGCAGCTCCACGCACTCGGCCTGCTCAGGGGCGCCGGAGCCGCCCTCCCTGCGGGAGGGAGACACAGTGAGGGGCAGGGCCACTGGGCGGGGCAAGCCAAAGGAGCTACTGAGGGCCCTAGGGCCCCAGGGCCCCAGAGCCGGGAGTGGGGCGGCTCCAGAGGGGCCAGGGCCCGGGACCACACCTGAAGCGCTGCCGCAGCTGCTGGGCCAGGCGGGCCGTGATGACCTGGCAGTCGTCCTGGATGGCTCGGAAGGAGGGTAGGTGCTGGTACTGCTGCAGTACGGCCCGTGCCCGGCCCTGGTAGCGCACCGCCTGCCCGTAGGCGCCCAGCTCCACGCACTTGGTGAGGCGGGAGGGCAGCTCGAAGAGGAACTGCAGCTTCCGAAGCAACGCATGCACCCCTGGGGAAGGGCCAGGAGGGAATCTTAGCTCCACAGCCCGGGGCTGCCAGGCACGGGACTCACTTGGGAGGGGGCCCACCTGCCAGCTTAGTGATGCGCTCCTGGCGGTCCTGCAGCGTGGCGCTGATGCGTGCGCTGAAGTTGGTGATAACCGCCATGTTGGTGGCTAGCCGGTCCATTTCGTCCTCCATCTTCCGGAAATCGTTCTTCATCTTCCGGATGGTGTCTGGGAAGACAAGGATCAGGCAGAGAGAAAAGGAGATGACTTGGGGCAGGTGCAGCGCTCAGCTTGAGACTCTAGATGAAAACTCTCTCAATCCATGATTCAGTGTGAAAGGGCTACAAGGGGCTTGATCACAGCATGCATGGGCAGAGGAGGCCATTATGTTAGTGGAGCAACTGTTTGCACACTTCCTCCAGGCATACCCTTACACCTGGTGCCCAGGGGAGACTGCAGGGGATCCACTGTCATGTAACAGGAGGTCCTTTAGAACTGAGGGATTTGAAGCCAAGTAGAGTGGTACACCTCTATAATGCCGGCATGCAGGAGGTTGAGACAAGAGGATCATGAGTTCAAGGCCTACCTAGCCTACATAGTGAATTCCAGGTCAGCCTGAGCTACACAGACCCTGCCTCAAAACAATAAATATATAAATAATAAAAAATTAAATTAGGACATTTAAAGAAGCACCCAAGCCAAGTGCAATGGCGCACACCTGTAATCCCAGCAACTCGAGAGGCAGAGGCAGGAAAATCACGAGTTCCAGGCCAGAGGCAGCCTGCGTAACTTAGTGAGACCTTGTCTCAAAAAACAAAACCTGGATTGGGCAGGCAGCCCAGTGGTAGAGCACTTACAAAGTATGTGCAAGAGCCTAAGTTCAACACCCAAGGACAGGAAAAAACAAAAAACAAACAAACAAAGCACCTAATCATTGTCCTGACTGACTCCATTTTATCCTTCTAACCTGTTCTTTCTTCCCAGCTCCATTTCATGCCAGTAATGGAAACTGACCCCCAAGTTCTGGCACAAGTAGGACCCCACAAACCAGACATGCAACATGCATATCTTTTGGCTCCCAGCTTTTATCCTTTCCCTGTATAATCTTGGAACTGCTGTTTAAGTGGGAACAGTTTCCTAGACCAGCTAAATTCCTGGTCTGGCCAGACTGAACATAAACCCCTCTCCTGCTTCAACATTCTGCCTCCTCCCTCCGCTGGACTCTCTGGTGTTAGGTTACCAGAACTGGTTTGTAGGAACCCCGGAGACAGGCCTCTGGCCAAGGCATGGAGTAGCAGTTGTCGGGAGCTAAAGGCAATGCCTGCATAAATGGCTAGGTGACAGACTGACCATAACAGGAAGCTCTGCTACCTGTGGAGTAAGAAATCAGCACATCAAGAGGCCTTGGTTCCCTCATTGTCTCTTTAGGATTACTCTGTTTCTGCAATGCTAACTAAGTCGATTGTTAACTTTTTGACTGCAGTTACCTTGTGAGCTGTCTCTTGTATCTCCCTGAGTTACTATATAAACAAGAGTTTAGAGAATAAAGTTTTGCTCAAGACCATCAGTCTTGGCCTCTTCCTCTCCTTCATCCTCAGCTCTCCCCTTCACCCGGCTGGACCCCGGCAAGCAGTTCCTCCCATCAGAAGGTGTCTAGATCCAAAGGACAGCCAGCCACCAGCCACACTTAGCACTGGCTGAAGTAGCCTTACCGCTCCATTAGAGGGCAAGCTCTGCAAAGGGACCTACTTGCCGGCTTGCTCCCAGTGACATCCTCTGTGCCCAGCAAGGGAGACAATAAATCCTTGCTCACTCTTCCCTCCTTCCCAGACCCCTCAAAGCCTTTCACTCCCCTTCGGAGACATGTCCATGTTCTCTGCAGGGTCCTTTCCCTTATGTCCTGACAGAAACCTGCCTAAGGAGGCTCTTCTTCCTTGTACGTCCAAGGTACCTCAAGGCTGAGCCCCTTAATGATTCTAGATTATTCCTACCCCTCCTCTTTTCAAAACCCTGCTTTGCTGGGTGCAGTGGCTGTTGTTGTTGTTAGGTGCCGTCAAGTCGGTATCCGACTCATAGCGACCCTCATAGGGTTTTCAATGGCTGAGTGCTTCGGGATTGCCTTGGGAGTGGATTGCCAGGTCCTTCTCCCATTTTTGCGGTGCTGGGAATTGAACTCGGGGCCTCAAAGACTGCAGCGCAGCGCTCTACCAACTGAGCTAAATCCCAGCCCCTGGGTGCAGTGGCACATGACTGTAATCCTAGTAACTCAGAAGGCTGAGGCAGGAGGATTTTGAGTTTTGAGGCCAGAGGCAGCCTGTGATCTTACCCTGTATCAAAACAAAAAAATAAAAAATGGGCTGGGGGTGCAGCTCAGTGAGAGAGCACTTGGCTAGCATGTGTGAGGCCCTGGGTTCAACCCTCCAGCATTACCGCACGTTAAGCCCAACCAGCTACTTACCCTTTGTACCCAACAGCTAAGGTGGGCCAAAGAATCACTCCAACTGGTCTCCCTTTTCATCTCTTGTTCCAAAGTGGCGTTCCACACTGCCCAGCCATCCTCCCACACCCTTGAATGAGTCTGTTTTCCCATTTTCCAAAGTAACATTTTCTCCACAGTCCTCAAGACTCCAAGTCATGCTCACCACTCTCACCTGGGGACCTTGCTTCATATTTTAGGAGAAAAATAAAAGCAAACATTGGCTCATTCCAAATCTGTAGCAGGAACTGACACCTGTGCGCAGTCTGCACCTTCTGCTCTCCCCACCCAAAGTGGATGATCCACTCCTGAGGCTGTGGCTATGTTACTGAGACAGCTCTGCCCATGCTGGCTACAGCCCTGCCTAATAGCCCACTTAACATCCCTGTGTAGACACATGCAGCTCATGTATACAATGTCCAAACAAAACTCTTGATGGTCCCTAAACCTGACTTCCCCTGATCTTTTCCATCTTGGCTCCTGGCTATTTCCAGAGTCATCTTTGATTCTTATCTTTCCCTACCTCACATTCAATGCATCAGCAAGTCAAAAAAGAAATCAGAACTGAAATTAAAAGGTATATAAAAGATAACAGCGATGGAAAAACTGAATTGGTAAGGACTTGGTGTTTCTAAGGATGAAGTGCCTGAAGCTGTACCACTGTGGCATCCAATCCTGTCAAATCTCAGACATCTGTAAGCAGGATTGGACCTGGTTAGTACCTGGATGGGAGACTGCCAGGGAACGCCAGGCACTGTTGGCTTGGGAGCTGGACCCGGCAACCCACTTCCAAAAAACAATCAGCCATTGAAAACTCTATGAAATAGCAGAGAAGCACTGACAATAGTGTTTCCTCTGTTGTACAAAGGGTTGCTATGAGTTGGACACTGACTCAACAGCACCTAACACCCACAACAACAAGGATGAAGCTGATGATTTGATATAAAACTAGAATTTACCAAATTGGTTTCCAGAAAACAAGAAAATGAAACAGAAAATACAGATGTTGTTAAAGACACCCACTCCCAGCTGGGCATGGTGGCACAGGTTTCTAATCCCAGCAACTCGGGAGGCAGAGGCAGGAGTGTGGTGAGTTCAAGGCCAAAGTAGCCTGCATAACTTAGCCACACTCTGTCTTGAAATAAAAAGTAAAAAAAGGGCTGCGGACACAGCTTCCTAGCAGAGCATGTGCAATGCATGTGTGAGGCCCTGGGTTCAACCCCTCAGGATTGTAAAGGAAAAGATAAAAAAAAAAAAAAAAAAAAAGACACCTGCTCCCTTTTATACATAGATGCCAGGCTCAGAGGATGTCCAGAGGTGCTACTCTTTCCCATGCCGTGTAAGACATATTCTAGCAAAGAAAAAGAGAAAAATTCCCACCTGAATCTGGTGAAATAAACATAACATTGATATAAAAACTTAACATTGTTGTTAGGTGCCATCAAGTCGTGTCTGACTCATAGCAACCCTCATAGGGTTTTCAATGGCTGATTGTTTTGGGATTGCCTTGGGAGTGGATTGCCACGTCCTTCTCCCATTTTTGTGGTGCTGGGAATCGAACCTGGGACCTCAGAGACTGCAGAGCCATACTCTACCAACTGAGCTAAATCCCAGCCCCAAAACTTAATATTAGTACCTAAAAAAATGAAAATGATATCCATATCTCTTATGAATGGAGATGCACAGATGCACTAAATAGATAAATAGGTAATAAATGGGTAAATCTGACCACAAGACACTGAGGAGAGTAGTGTCTGGGCCCCCTCACAAAGACAGGGGTGATAGTGGATTGTCAGGGCAGGACTGGAATCTGGGTGGCCTCCCTCTAAATCCCTGCTGTTTTTCCCAATACAGAGTGAGAAATAGTGCATGTAAGACTGTGAGGGGTGTGTCCCAGCGGGGATCACCTGTGGCTGAGATGAACTTGTTGTAGTTTTCATAGACCAGGGTCTGCATGTCGCTGTCTAGAGCCCGGATCTGCCGCACCATGTCCGTCTCACTGTCCATCAGCTGGGCCAGGGGACACTCTCTACGCAGCTAAAGAAGTAGGGTGGTTAGTGTTCAGTGGTAAGGCTCTCTCATGTCCCTCAGCATTGCCCCCCACTGGTGGGCTTTCTGTGCTAGAAAACTGATTCCATACCTGTCATGAATCTCAGCTACAGAGCCTACAAATGGCACACTTGCGGGGTTATCAGGTTCGACTCTGTTTCAAATGTCAGATTTGAAATCTTCAGGCTCAGCCTACGCCCAGCCCTGCGCCTGTCAAAGCCTGGGCCACGCCCCCTACCCTGGGCCTATCAGAACACCAGCCATCCCATCGGGATCTCAGGCCCACCCCAGCACCCCGGGCTAGTCCAAATCTACCTTCGCTCCCTTAGACTCCCGCTCTGCCCTTTCTGCCTGGCTAAAGACCCTTCTCTTATGAACCCCTGCTCCCCTGGCCCCAGCATTAAAGTGGGAGGCATGATCTGAGGATACAATATATCAGGGGTTTGACGCCTCTACACACACACACACACACACACACACACACACGCACACACCTTGTCCAGATACACTTCCGGGTCGAAGTGCGCCCCATTGAGATCAGTCGGGTCCAGGGGGTCTGGCCCCGCGGGGCGCCCCGCCGCTTCGCCCTCTGACAGCCCGTAGTACAGCTTCAGCATCCCATGCGCCTTCCGCCGCCGCTCGGGAGCCTCCGCTTCAGACCCTTCCGGGGAGTCCCCAGGTCCAGACTCCGGACCAGGCCCAGCGGCTACCGCCGCCATCGCTCCAACTGTACCCCACGGGCGTGAGGCTGAGAAGTGGACGAGGAGGAAGCACTTCCGGGAGACATAAAGTTGTTGTTGAAAAGAGGCAGTCCTTCAGGTGAAATGTCTTCCCCCTGCAACGCTAGGTCCTTCGAGACTAAAGTTCCCCCTCGCCTCTCCTCTCTGAGTGAAGAGGTTCCGGAAGAATTCTGCATTCCCCAGTTTCATGGGTGAAAGGATCCTGGGCTACTGCCTCGGGTTGCTGCCCTCCCAGAAGTGGGACGAGTCGTGCCTCGCCAACCCTGCACTCCCCCTGGAAAGAGGCCCACGGAATGTGTGCACAGAGGAACTGGACTGTCACTAAAATTGGTTTCCCTAAAACTGGGGGACATGCTTCACAGGGAGGCTGCGAGGACTAAACAAACGCGGTCCATAGCCTCTAACACAGTGTTTCTCAGGGTCTAGACCTCTGACATGCACCAGAATTGCCTTTGGAAGTACTTGTGACCCGTTGGGTGGGCGGGAGTAAGGCTCCCCAGACCTTTTTAAAATCTGCAGGGAGTTCTGATGCACGCTTCAACTTGAGAACCCTTGTTCTAT
>VMDO01020432.1:0-37545 GCA_007922755.1 Pedetes capensis | reverse complement strand
CTGGGTCAGCATGTAACTTCACAATAAATGGAGAAAAGATTTGAGGTCGTCCAAGATTTTGCTTTGCTTGGCTCTATAATCAACACCCGTGGAAGCAGCAGTCAAGAAATCCAAAGACGCATTGCTCTAGGAAAAGCTGTGGCAAAAGATCTCTTTAGAGTATTGAAAAGCAAAGATGTCACATTGAAGATGAAGGTGCATCTGACTCATGCCATGGTATTTTCAGTGGCATCATATGGTTGCGAAAGCTGGACATTGAACAAGAGAGACAGAAAAAGAATTGATGCTTTTGAATTGTGGTGCTGGAGACGTCTATTGAATATACCATGGACTGCCAAAAGAACCAACAGACTGTCCTAGAAGAAGTGCAACCAGAGTGCTCCTTGGAAGCAAGAATGGCCAGACTGTGTCTTACATATTTTAGACATGTAGTCAGGAGAGACCAATCCCTGGAGAAACACATCATGTTTGGGTCAGTGAAGAAAAAGAAAACCCTCCACCAGATGGATTGACACAGTGTCTGCAACAATGGGTTTAAATATAAATAAGATTGTGTGCCTGGCACAGAATCGGGAAGTGTTTCGATCTGCTGTACATAGGGTTGCTATGAGTTGGACTCGACTTGATGGCACCTAACAACATATGTGGCCATTACATAATGGTGAAAGGAACAATTAATCACTACTTACTTAATTACTTAACTACTAGAGAAAGTCTAGTAGTTACCTAATAACATCACCTCCAAAATACAGAAGATAAAAATTGGCAGAAGTATGAAGAGCTGAAAATTAAGCATAGTGGGAAATTTTAATATGTTGTAGTAGGTTGAATGATTATCCCCTCAAACATGTCTGCATTCTGATGTCCCAAATCCTGTTAGTGGGTTTTTGTTTTGTTGTTTTGTTTTGTTTTGTTTTGTTTTTGTAGTACTGGAGGTTTGAACCCAGGGCCTCACGCCTGCTAGGCAAATACTGTACCAGTGAATGACTTATACCCCAACCCCATTTTTATTTTTTTATTTTGAGACACAGGTGGTCTCACTAAGTTGCACAGATTGCCACTGGCCTCAAATTCACTATCCTCCTGTGACAGCCTTCTGAGTCACTGGGGTTACAAGCGTGCACCATGGAGCCCAGCTTGTTTGTTCATTTTTGAAAAAGAGGACTTTACAGATATTATCAAAGATCTTCGTATGGTATTATCCTTTTATATCTGTGGGACCTAAATCCAGTGACAAGTGTTTTCAAGTGTTCGTTTGGGTTTTGCTATTGTTTGTTTGTGGTTTTGTTTTTGTCTTTCCATCAGGGTCTTGCTGTGTAGCTGAGGCCTGGGACTCCCCAACCTCCTGCCTCAGCCTCTTGAATACTGGTATGGGCCATCACACCCAGCTGACAGTGTTCTTATTGTTGTTGTTAAGTGCCATTGAGACAAGACCAACTCATAGTGACCCTGTATACAACAGAACAAAACACTCCCCAATACTGCCAGGCACACGATCTATGTTTAAGCCCACTGTTGCAATCACTGTGTCAACCCATCTAGTTGAGGGTCTTCCTCTTTTCATTTACCTGCCACTCTCCCAAACACCATGTCCTTCTCCTGGGATTGGCCTCTACTGACAACATGTCCAAAATACGTAAGACACAGTCTAGCCATCCTTGCTTCCAAGGAACACTCTGGTTGCACTTCTTCTTGGATGGATCTGTTGGTCCTTTTGGCAGTACATGGTATAATCTATATTCGTCTCCAGCCCCATAATTCAAAAGCACCAATTCTCCTATCTCCCTTATTCAATGTCCAGCTTTCACAAGCACATGATGCAACTGAAATGGTATTCTTATAACAGCCAAAAGAGAAGACAGGTCCATAGAAGGCCACATTAGAGAGGGAGGCAGTGGCTGCAGTTTATGAGCCAGGTATGCCTAGAGCCACCAGAAAGTGGAAGAGGCAAGAAAGAAGTCTCCCCTAGAGTATGGGGAGGAACATCAGCCTGGTCAACTGAGGTCAACTGTCTGCTCTCCAGAGCTGTTAGATAGTAATTTTCTGTGGCCTTAAACCTGTAAATTTGTGTGAGTTTGTTACTGGAGCCCTAAGAAACTGATACATATACCTCTCTCCATAGTTGGTAGATTGAGAAGACAAGAAATAATAAAAACATATCAAAGATTTCAACACATAATTAGCAATTTTTATCTAATGGGTATATATATGCAAGGGCTGGGATTTGGCTCAGTGGGTAGAGTGCTGTGCTGCAGTCTCTGAGGCCCGGAGTTCAATTCCCAGCACCGCAAAAATGGGAGAAAGGCCTGGCAATCCACTCCCAAGGCAATCCTGAAGCACTCAGCCATTGAAAACCCTATGAGGGTCGCTATGAGTCGGATACTGACTCGACAGCACCTAACAACAACAACAACATATATATGCAATCCCACATTCAATTATTTGTAAAAATATGCATTCTTTTTCTTCCCATACAAATTGTCTATATATAGTTGACTAATATCCTAATTATATCCTAACAGGAAATAATTTAAGACAACGTTGCGGAGCTGAAATCATTTTTGTCCTCTAAATGAGTAGGTACATTACCCAGGTGTGAAAAAGATGGCTTAGAACTTTCTGACCCTTTGGTATACTACAGACAGCTTGTCTTCTTTCTGCTTAGGAGAAAATATAGTTCACTAATTAGCCACAAATAAAGAACTACACCCAGGCTCTTAGTTTTATCTACTTTGGGTGACTCTTACAGGAACTAAAATTTTCAAGGACACAGATTCTATTCTCTTCTTTTTTCTAAGTCAGGTCTCCCATTCCAGTCATTGTCATCCTTACTAGCATGATAATTGCTTTTAAAGTAGCAGTTCCCAGAAGCAAGAAGGAACGTCGCTTTTTGTTAGTTTTTATTTTTATTTTCATTTTTCCTGGTGTCGATGATCAACCCTGAGGCTCCCTAAGTAAATACATACAAAGGAACATGCTTAAATAAATTTTGCATGAATCAGATCATACATTTTATATGCCTCTCACTAAAGAAGTAGGTTAACATATTGGACATCTAGGGAGAACACAAAGTAAAGGTTATTCTCAGGAAAGAGTCAAACCTATCCTTCTTAATTAGTATGCCAAGATACAACAATCACAGTACAGCAATGTGATGAGCAGAAAATGATGTGAGCTGCCCTTTGCTTTTTCCTTGAATTGCATCATTCACACCATTATATCCCCAGGGCAGGTACTAGGCTACTATTTTGGGGCACAACTTTATTTAATCATGCAATATGTGTATGCTTCCAGCTTGCAGAAGTATTAGGGAATAACTTTATTAAAAGAAGGATTTCTTCACATTTCCTCAACACATTGTGTCTCCTGGCCCCAGCAAAGGAAGAAATCTTTAGAACTGAATCTAGTGGAGAAAGAAAGATGTTTTTCCACTGAAGCTAAAAGTGAGTCCTAGAATACCTGGGAGAAAGGTCACTGTACCAGGGTTTCCATTTCATCACTGCACCCTGTCGAGGCATTTCCTGGAGGGATTTTATAAAGGATTTGGACAAAGACCTCTCTGGTTGCCCACTCTTAGTAAAAAGTAAGCTTTGGAAGGAACAGTTAAGGCATAAAAAGACAATCCCTCGGGTCACCTTTCCAGATAGAGCCAAAAAGTCACATGACCCATAAAATACTTTAGGTTTTTACCAATTCTAGCTACAGAACAGTGTCAGAATCACATGGAACAGCACGAGCAGCGTCTGCCAGCAGATGTCACGTGATCAGCTCTGAATTTCTATTGTAAGTCTCCCTTTTTCAGAACGGAATCAGTGGAGGTCTTTCTAATTCTGACCTGTGCTAATTTACATAGCTGCCTTCAATGGGTGAAATGACACCTGAGAAGCGATCTCAAATGCTAGGTAAAATCAAATTCCTTGTGCCAAATTTTCAGGGCAAAAAAATATGGTGCTCTAGTTTCTGAAAACAATCCTTCAATTGTTTTTCTAGTTATTTATTTATTTTTTGCTTTACTAAGGTGTTGTCTCAGGCAATAACTATAAATAGCTGACTATAAACTGATATGTCAATGTTATTCCTTCATTTTCAGGAATCAAGCACTTAGAACCAAAATCTTGAATTCATTAAAGCATGTAAATGGGTATACAGAAACACATTCCTTTGGGGAGAGTACATCATAAACAAGGTGATCTTAATAGATAAAGAGAAGGCTGGGGTGTAGTGCAGTGGTAGGGCGCCTGCTTAGCATGCACAGGACCTGCGTTTATTGTCAGTACCACAAAAAAAAAAAAAAAAAAAAAAAAAAAAAAAAAACTTGTTGTTATTAGGTCCTATCAAAAAAAGCTAGGTGAAAAGAAAGGCTGAGCTCAAGCTGAGACAGCCCTGTCCTTCAGTAAATGGCTTGGTTGCTGCTCTGTCCCTGAGACATAGAGGTTATCCTGATAAATTTGTTGTTGTTGTTGTTAGGTGCCCTTGAGTCAGTACCGACTCAATAGGGTTTTCAATGGCTGACTGTTTTGGGATTGCCTCGGGAGTGGATTGCCAGACCCTTCTCCCAATTTTGGGATGCTGGGAATTGAACTTGGGACCTCAGAGATTGCAGCGCAGCGCTCTACCAACTGAGCTAAATCCCAGCCTGCGATAAATTTGTAATCTGGACCATTCTGACTTTCTTCTCCAGTACATTCTCAGCATAGCTGCCAAAGGTTCTCTTTTTTTCTGATCATCTTCAAATATCTGTGTTTTTCTTTTCTTTTTTTTTTTTTTTGAGGGGGCAGTACTGGGGAGTTGAACCCAGGGCCTGGCGCATACTTTGCAAGTGCTCTGCCACTGAGCTGTGTGCCTTGTTGTTGTTGCCGTCCTTAATCCTTGTTATACTTTTTATCTTGAGACAGGGTTTCACTAAATTCTGCAGGGTAACTCTGGCCTCAAACTTGTGATCCTCCTGCCTCAACCTCCCAAATCACTTGGGTTACAGGCATGCGCCACCACGCCCAGTTTAGCTGTCTTTTTCTGAGGAACCTACAGTCTCTTCCCATTGCCTTAGGCATCAAGATTTCGTCTCTCCTTCAAGATATTCAGGCTTAACATTCTCCAAATACTGCAACCCAAATACCCCAGACTTCAAAGCCCCTCGAGGCCCCTTCTAAATGGTCCTCCTTCCCTCATTTCCCCCCTTCCTTTGCTTACTCAGTGCTCCAACTACCCCTCCTCCACCTCCAACAAAGGAGGAAGAAGGAAAGGCATGTGGTGCCCCAACCATCATGTGTAAGTCACACTAACCCCACACACTGGCCTGCCTGGCCCTCTCCAAGGTAAACAGTCCCTGAGCCTTCCTGTCCTCTCTCGCGGCTTCATCAGCTACCTGAGAGCTTCTACTGTGCAGCCACCCACTTCTCTGTTCCCTGGTTCACTCCCACCGTGCCTCCACCCCACTGTACTTCCCTGTTCCTCCACTGTCCTGGGTGCCTTCCAGGGTGCCAGCTGGCAGGAATACTGATAAGATAAACATGGTCTAACTTCTTCCCAGGACTGACAATTTTTCTCAAATTGCAGATGAATGGAACAGGGGGGAGGAATTAAGTGATTTATCAAAGTAATTTGAGACATTATTTTTGCATTAAAACAGACAAGGAAATGTTACGGATTAGGATGCAAACTTGACATTAATTTTTAAAGTGACATGAAGACTTCAAAGAAGTTTAGCAACTGTGGAGGGTAGCCTCCAGCAGCACCAGCAGGTAGACCTCTCTACTTACACATTCTCCCCTTCTTCTACCGGAAGGGTAAGGAGAGATACAGGAAAACACCCACCAAAATCCCTGGCCAATTTATTTGGCAGTGTCTTCAATCCACCAAATTGAGCATCCACAATGTGCCAGACCCTGAGAATATAAACACAATTTGAAAAAGTCCCCATCTTCAAGCAGCTAACAGCTTAGAGAGATGAAGGCAGATAACCAGCTATAATAGGAAATAATGTATTTTATAATAAAAGTATGTGCACAATGTTACGTTATCACACATAAGATAGCAATTAACCATTTCAGACAGAATCAAAGAACAGTTTAACATTTGGGAAACTAGCTGTACTCCTTCAATTTGAGCATATTTTTCTACATATCTTTTACTACCAACAAAGCCTGCCTTTGGCATCCCATTTCTGTGTCAAATTAATTTACTTTCTATAGTACCAAGTGCATGTAGAACCTAATGTATTATTTTAATGCTTGGAAATGGTAATGGTTAAACACAATGTTATGAGTTGAAATGAATTTCCTCAAAAAGAAAAAAATTGTGCTGAAGTCCTAACCCCCTAGTACCACTGAAGGTAAACTTGTTGGAAATAACATCTTTATATAGGGAATCAAGTTAAAAAGTTAAAATGAAGTAATAAAAGTAGCCCTAGCTCAGTTTGACAGATCTCCACACCAAAGGGGAAATTTGGACATGCCCACACAAAAGGAAGATGATATGTAGTCGCACGGGGAGAAGGTTGCCGTGTGACTGGAGTGATGCATCTATAAGACAAAGAACACAAGGTATTGCCAGCAAACATCAGGAACTAAAAAAGCAAGAAAAGATTCTCTCCTAGAGCCACCAGAGAGAGCATGGCCCTGCCAACATCTGCATTTCAGACTTCCAGTCTTCAGAAGGATGTGACAATGCATTTCAATGATTGAAAAAATGTTGAGATTTTTGGAAAATTTCTCTCACGCTTGGTGCTGTCCTCCTACCTCTCAGGTGCCCCAGTGCCCATGTCCTCATGCTACAAAATGTCTGCCCAAACTACCGGACTGCCCCAGCTTGCCTATCATTTTCCATGATACCCCCAAACCCAAAATCTCTCCTCTCCCCTCAACAAAATGTCCATTCTCCCAGAAGATTGGTCTCAAGTGAGCATTGGGAGGATACTTGGTAGGGTGTGTTGTGATTTAAGTGCGCCCCCTCCCCCAAGGGGGCTGGGATTTAGTTCAGTTGATAGAGTGCTGCGCTGCAGTCTCTGAGGCCCTGAATTCAATTCCCAGCACTGCAAAAATGGGAGAAGGGCCTGGCAATCCACTCCCAAGGCAATCCTGAAAATGGTCAGCCATTGAAAACCCTATGAGGGTTGCTATGAGTCGAATACCAACTCAATGGCACCTAACAACAACAACAACAACAACAACAACAACCTCCCCCAAGAGTTTGGTCTGGGGTTTGACCCAGTTGGTAGAGTGACAGTCTGCACTCCCTGAGGCCCTGAGTTTGATCCCCAGCACCACAAAAGTGGGAGAAGGACCCAACAATGACCCAACAACCCACTCCTGAAACAATCAGCCACTGAAAACCAGATGAATAGCAGAGAAGCACTGACATAGTGCCAGGTGGCTATGGCACAGTGTGGGGAGTGTTTGGTTCTGTTGCATATGGTCGATATGAGTCAGACCCAACTCAACAGCACCTAATAACAACTCCAAGAGTTCACATTTTACTATTTTGGTCCCCAGTATGGTGATTATGAAGAGGTAGTGCTGGGGCTAATGAGAGGTCATTATTGGCCCCTTCCTGAGCCACGACTTCCTGTTGCACCCTTTGATTTCTCCTCTGACACATGCTCCCGCTATGATGTCATCATCATGAAGAGACACAGTCAAGGGAACTCCCATCACAGGCCAAACCAATGGGCCACCCAATCTTGGATTTTCAGCCTCCAAAACTGTGAGTTAAATAAATCTCTTCTGTTTATAACTCCCCAGCTTCAGGAATTTCATTATAGTGGCATGAAACTTACTCATACCATACTACTGATTAATGTTAGAATTAAAATCGTAATGATGGATAGCCTTCCCTCTTTCATCAACTCAGGTTGTATGATTTTTTAAGGTGTTTTTTCACCCAAAAGGACTTTACTTGGGAAGGTTTCAGGTACTGTATCAAAATAAAATGAACATCTTATTTGTTCTTATTTTTGATGATGGCTCAAGGATTGGAGTGGCCAGTGCCCTTTAAATTATAGAAAGTCGTGGAACAAATATTTGGCTCACATGAGGCCAGGCCTGTTTGGCAACTCCCTCCCATTCCTGGGTCACCAGCCTGCCAGCATATTGACCTTGAAGATATGGTACCAGGCATATCCTACTTCTGCTACATTGCATATTCGGTGGTCTTTTTGGTTTCGTTTTGTTTTGTTTTTAGATATTTTAATTTCTTAAGAGGAAGTTTTAGCTGCTGGTTTGAATCTATTTGAAGCATTTTGTATGCATACCCTGAGACCCTCAGGCTAGGGTGTATTTTTAATAAATCAAACAAATAGATTCCAAAGTTTACACTAACTGAGATGTCCCCATGCCTTTAATGGTGGCCCCCAGATGAAAATCTTAAAAACACAGAAATGATGCCTCTGTAGTGGGGAAAAAAAATTGTTAAACAGGAATGAAACTCATACCACAAAGTTCTCTGGAAATTGGTCCCCACTTCCCACCTTCTAGAGATTCCTCTGAACCCAAGGCTGTGTATAGAAAGAAAGGAAAATTCATGTCTAATGGGAATTATCCCACATGCTTTACCTCTGTTATGGGATTGTTGGGGTATGTGAATTCATCTAAGCAGAGATGGAGCCCTGAAGAGAATTTTAATTACTCGTCAAACTTTAGGACATATTTAGCTTTGCCTATACTCCAGATCGGGGCTGGGATTATGCTCAGTTGGTAGAGCAGTGCTCTACAGCCTCTGAGGTCCCGAGTTCAATTCCCAGCACTGCAAAAATGGGAGAGGACGTGGCAATCCACTCTCGAGGCAATCCCGAAACAATCTGCCATTGAAAACCCTATGAGGGTCACTATGAATGGGACTCGACTCGATGGACCTACCAGCAACAAGAACATACACATGATTAGCCAAGGTTAAGTCATCAATAGGTTCATATCCAAACTAACTCCTTGTCCTCCAACCTGAATGGAAACTAAAGTGATCATCAGAGGAATGGAATTCAAGCCATTGTATCAGTCAGGTTATTATTTTAAATAATCAAGGAAGTTTGTTGTCTCTTATAATTGCAATGTCCAGTGGGAAGAATAAGTTTTGGGATTGTTTAATTGAACAATCCAAAATGTCATTAAGAAAGGATCGAAGTTCTTTCCATCTTTCCACTCAGGCTTTTTACAGGTTAGTCAATATCAAGTCAAGATTTTTCATGGGGGCAAAATGGCAGCACAAGTTCCAGGCTTCGCACTGACCCGCCACAGTAACTAGAAGAGAGATACCCATGTTTTCTTCTAATATCTTGTTCAGAAGAGTCCAGAGATGGCAACTAATAACAACAACAATTTGGAATTCATTAGAAAACAATACAAGATTTTCTGCTATCATGGAGCTTCTAAGAAGAAGTTTGTTGTTATTGTTGTTAGGTGCCATCGAGTCGGTATCTGACTAATAGCGACCCTCATAGGGTTTTCAATGGCTGACTGTTTCAGCATTGCCTTGGGAGTGGATTGCCAGGTCCTTCTCCCATTTTTGTGGTTCTGGGAATTGAACTCAGGACCTCAGAGACTGCAGCGCAGTGCTCTACCAATTGAGCTAAATCCCAGCCCAAGAAGAAGGTTAGGTACACTTTAATATTTCTCAAGTCTCATTTGAGCTGCTCATGAATCCCAGATAGGTACTCAATCCCTGTCTATGAATACTAAATTATTTACCACCAACTTGGACACTTCTGAGCAAAACACCATGAGTTGACAATATTAATAGGAATTTAGGACTGATTTCTGTAGAAGGGGCACATGTCTGAGCATCATGGGTAAGTTCATCTTCAGGTATCCAGCTACATGAATGGATCTGAGCTAAATGGAAGGAAACCTTCTAGAAGTTTTTAGGATAAGCAACCAGAGGAAGGAAGGAAGAGGGAAGGAATTGCAGGAAGATAGCACAGCCATGCGTTCTCTATTCAGAGACATTCTCTCAATCAGTGGACCATGGAGAGACAAGGAGAAGGCTGGCTATAGTTTCAAGTGATACTACTTGAATCTTAGGTAACCATTGGCTGCAGCATTCTCTGACTCTGTATAGATCTCAGGGAGCTCTGGCTCATTACTGGTTTTCCCCATTCTAATCAGGCTTTCCTCCCTACCATCCCAACCAAACTGCTCTTGTAAAAGTCACAGATGACCTCCATGCTGCCAAGTCCATTGCTCACACGTGTCAGTTCTCACCTTACCTAATGTCAGCATCACTAATATTTTGTGTCCTTCTCCAACAGCTTGTATTTTACAGACATCCAACTGCTGGGAATGAATACCAAATTACTAAAGGAAAACTAATCCATCGTCTAATCCATTCAACTAATAAGAATGATGACAACAATGATGGCTCTCATTGTTGAGCATTTACCATGTACCAGACACTATTGTAAGCATCCGTTGGGATTATCTCATTTAATCCTCACTGCAGTCCTGTGAGATGAATACTACTGTTATCTTCATTTTCCAGATGAGAACTCTCAACACAGAATGGTTAAGTAACTTGCCACAGGTCACACAGCTAGTACATAGTAGAGCCAGGTAGTTCCCATATATCTATTATTTGACCTCAAGCAAATCAAATTGTGTGTGACAATTTTCAAGTTGTCATCCAGATATGCTTTGGTAATATCTGTATTGGAAGGAGGAAGAACTGAGCCTTAGAAGGTCAGGCTCTTGGAAAGATCTCCACACTCTTCTGCCTTCCCTGTGTTACTGTCTCAGCTCAGGCCATGGTTGGCTGGGATACAATGGCCAGCAGCCAGAGGGGTCAGAACACCAGTCACAGGTGCCAGGAGGGGTACGTGGTCTAGCAGGCAGGAGGTCTGTAGAAAACTGTCAACTCTCAAACATCAGGGTTCACACAGCAGGGCAAAAGGAAATCCTGGAAGGGGACAATGCTCTGATGAAAGGCCACTGGAGAAATCCATTGGAGCGTCTCAGAGACGCTCAGAGAACAGGTTGATGTTCAATGGTGAAAGTCGAATCTCTAAAAAAGGAATTGGCAAAACAAAGCAAGATGGGTGCCCTAGAGAGATTTTTCTGCAGATCATAAAAACAGAGAATTGAGAGAAATGAACAAAGCACAAAACCATAGGCTTCAGAATGGAAAGAACTTGCTTGTTACCCCTCACCAAGTGGTACACATCCCATACTTTTCCAGGAGTTCTAACTATCCCATCTCAAAGCCAAAGGCCTTCCACCAAGAGCACGGTCAAGTTCACAGTCAGTGCCACCAAGTGTACACTGCAAGAGGTGCTGTGCCAGGCTCTCTCATGCTGGCTCAAGAGCACTGGGCTAGGACTTCTAGAATGTCTCTACAGACATATTAGCAATAGAGACCATGTTGAAGCTTCACATGCACTTTGGGGCCTTTGTGGCCAAGAGAAAAGCAATGTGAAGAATAAAAACTAGATAGGCCAGGCAATTTCTTTTTATCTTTCCTTCCAGAAGTAGTTCTCATATTTCCAAATTTCTGTATAATTGTTCATTCAAGTCATACTGCTGGTAGAGGCTGAATGTATCACCAAGCACTCACAAAATCTGATAAAAACTGATGGGATAGTCTGATATTTTTGGAATAACCTTAGCAATGGAGTCAATTAAGATCAGAAGCAGATTGTTCCCCCAAATTCACTTTTTTTCTCCTTTGTAAATACTCTTTATGTACTGATTTTACTTTGTTACTTTGACATTTTTTGACCCTAATTGGAATATTCCCTAAAAATGACTAAATACTAATATTAAATGATGTCAGTGTTCAAAGTAAAACCAACCAGTCTAAAAAGACTCATTCATGTGAATATAGAAGCACTTTTTGTTTTTATAATGCATTATTTTTCTATCATCCAAAAATACAGAATCGTGCAGAATTATGAATTAGTTACAATAAAGCTCTCCAGTACTCTTAAAAATATATGTTTCCTTGTGACAATGATATATTTCCCTGCTTTGCTATTTTATCACACCATGAGCCATAAAATCTCAGTTTCAATTACTGAATCTTTAATTCCAAATGAAGTACTTACATCACCAGGAAGTTCATGTCACTCAAAGGATGGCATTAAAAGCAAAATGTCTTTGCTCATCTTGCTCCATTTTAACCTTCTCCATTTTAACACTTCTATTTTACCAAAATGGGCTGGGCTTTACCTCAGTTGGGAGAGCACTGCTCTGCACTCTCTGAGGTCCCTGTGTTCAATCCCCAGCACAGCAAAAATGGGAGAAGGACATCACAATCCACTCCTTTAGCAATCCCAAAACAATCAGCCATTGAAAACCCTATGAGGGTTGCTAAGAATTGGACCCAACTCGACAGCAATGAACAACAGCAATTTTACCAAAATACCATTATGGTAAAGAACAATGAAAGAAGATAAAACATCAAAAAAACTGAGTTAAAAACTCTGTGGTCCTAAATTTGAATTGAAAGTAGTAGTATAAACTCTGTGTAAACAACACTATAAAAGAAAATTACAAGACAATTAGTAATATGAACACCAATTAGAATTTTGATAATAAGAAATCATTATTTAATTTAATTTAATGAAATTATGGTTATGCTTTTTAAAATAGTCCTTATCTTTAAAAAAATACGAAAATAATTTCAAGTAAAATGGTATGATGTCTGAGACGTTCTGAAAAATACTGCTGGAGTGTAGAAAGTAGGTGCTGAGTTTGGCTGATGGATATGTGGGTGTTAATGGAATTAATCAGCCAAGCTATGTATATACCTATGCACACATATATGTATGTACATGTGTGTATATATGTGTGTGTGTATATATATATATATACATATACATTTACATATATTTACATATATATATTTGTGTGTGTGTGGTACCGAAGGGTTGAACACAGGGCCTTGTGTATATTTTGCAAATGCTCTACCACTAAGCTATACCCTTAATCCTTTTTTAATTTTTTATTTTGAGATAAGATCTGGCTAAGTTAGACAGGCTGCCTCTGGCCTCAAACTTGTCATAGTCCTGCCTCTGCCTCCCGAGTTGCTAGGATTACATGCATGTACCCCCTTTTTTTTTAGTAAAAATATTAGCCAGCTGTGGTGACACATGCCTGAAATCCCAGCACCCAGGAGGTAGAGGCAAGGATTACAATTCGAGGCCAGCCGGGGCTCATGGCTAGATCCTGTCTCCAAAATAAATAAATAAATAACAAAATAAAACTTAAAAAAAATTAAGCTACAAATAATGTATCTAGGAGTTGCAATATGATGTTTTGATAGATGTGTACATTGTTGTTGTTGTTATGTGCTGTCGTGTCGGGTCCAACTCAAAGCAACCCTATGTACAACAGAAGGAAACATTCCCAGATACTGTGCCATGCCTGGCACTATTGTCAGTGCTTCTCTGTTATTCATAGAGTTTTCAATAGCAGATTTTTCGGGAGTGGATTTCCAGGTATACATGGTTGCTGTTGTTGTTAGGTGCCATTGAGTCGGTATCTGACTCACACCGACCCTCATAGGGTTTTCAGTGGCTGACCATTTCGGGATTGCCTTGGGAGTGAATTGCCAGGCTCTTCTCCCATTTTTGTGGTGCTGGGAATTGAACTCAGGACCTCAGAGACTACAGCTCAGTGCTGTACCAACTGAGCTAAACCGCAGCCCAGTATACATGGTAGAAAAATTAAATCAAGCTAATTAACATTTAGAGGAAGAACAGAAGGAACCAGTGAGCAAAAATGTCTAGAGGACAGAAATAGAATCAGGCAGCAGATAAAATGCTTTTAAAACCAGTGAGGGCTGGGGTTTAGCTCAGTTGGAAGAATACTCCTCCACGCTCTCTGAGGACCTGGGTTCAATCCCTGGCACTGCAAAAAAGGGAGAAAGACATGGTAATCCACTCCTGAAGCAATCCCAAAAAAGCCATTGAAAACCCTATGAGGGTCACTGTGAGTCTGACCCAACTCAATGGCACCTAACAAAACAACAACAAGAATGAGTGAGGGAAAAATTCTACCCACAGGATTTGGCCAAGTTCCCAGCAAACCCAAGAAACTGTCCAGTAAGACTCCCTGTCCAAATGTGGACATGGAGCCCATTTGCTCCTGGAAATGGTGACACCCAGTCTTTCTCAGCACCTGCAGTTCCTACTGGGCAATGTTCAGCAGCAGGGAGAATTTGGCTCATGATCTTCCACTGTATCTGTCATGTCACATTACTCTTCAGGCCCTGCCAGAACATTCCAGAGGTTGATGCATTATGACTTGACACCAGTTACCCAGTGCTGTACCTCATTAAAGGGAGCTACAAAGGCATGGGCGAGGGGTAACCACGCTGTGTTTCCCCACTCTCTCCACAACTTATTAGTCTCTTGATCTTTTTAGTGGCTATCATTAAGGGCTCAGAGTTTTATGTCCTGGTCAATTTCCAAATGACAGCTTTTAGTGTCAAAGTGATCAAGGAGGGCTGCTTTCTCCTCCCCTAGTGACAACAGCAGACAATCAGAGGAAATTGATCATGTTGGATAAACTCACCTGATCCTAAAAATGATACTGGCTTCATGCTCCAGGGCAGGGCAAAAACAACTGAAAAATAATTGCCAGTACACCCCAGAGGGAAACTCTTTCTCTTCCCCAAATTTGACAATCAATCTAACCCAGCTCACGTGACTAAAAATCACTGCTGCAAAGAACGTAATTCCACTTACACACCAAAACACCATAGCAGTTTGGTTCGAATCAGGAGTCATTTTTGTCTGGATTTTTATTTTTCTTCACAAAAGCCTAGATTTGTAAGAGCAGCAAGGACCTTCAATACTAAAACAACCACCACATCTAGAACAAATAAGCATGCCCTGATGCGTGTCCTTATCAGTCTTAATTATAATTAGTCTCTAGCCATATTTTGATTATTCCCTCTCAATTTTGAAAACATTAAAAAACTACACATCTAAGTCAGTTTTCCTTTGCTATTACTGAATACCATAAACTGGGTAATTCATAAAGAATGGAATTTTATTTAGCTCACAGTTCTAAAGGTTGAATGGTCAAGAGCATGGCACAGCATCTGGTTGGCATGTGGTAAGGGTCATCTTGCTGCATCATAACGTGGCAGGGGGCAACACAAAGTGAGACAGAGCAAATGCATATCAACTCAGATCTTTCTTTCTCTCCTTAGAAAGCTACCAGTCACATCATGGATACTCTATCCTGAGTACTTTTATTAAATCCTAATTACCAAAGTGGGCTGGGCTTTAGCTCAATTGGTAGAGCGCTGCGCTGCAGTCTCTGAGGTCCTGAGTTCAATTCCCAGCACCGCAAAATGGGAGAAGGACGTGGCAACCCACTCCCAAGGCAATCCCGAAAACAGTGAGCCATTGAAAACCCTGTGAGGGTTGCTATGAGTCGGACTTGACTCGACGGCACCTAACAACAACAACAACAATTACCAAAGGCTGCTACTTCCAAATACCAATATACAAATTTCAGAATTAAATTACTAATACATGAAGTTTGGCAGACCCATTCAAACCACAGTAATGCTCTTTTTCACCTAATTTCAGAGTCATATGTGTGACCTTTCTTGAGAAAACATACCATACTTTAAGTCGCTTTTGTCTTTCCCCTGTGGAAAGTTTCTAGAATGGCTTTATTCATCCCTCTAGAAGTGAGGAATCCAACCTGATCAATGTGATCCAGAGAGACTCTCTATAACTAGGAAACATAGTTTGCATTCCTTTACATTCAATCTCCAAATGCACCCAGGCTTTTAATGTTTACATTCATTGAATCTTATGTGTTTGGGAAATCGCTTTGGGTAAAGTTGCTTCTTGAATTAGCAAAAGAGCTTGCACAGTGTGGCTGTAGCTATATGGTGTACACTTCCCTTTTGGAGATCTTGAACTAATTATGGCATGTTTGCTCATTGCTTAGATTATCCAGCCTTCTACAACAAACTGACTTGGTGCTCATTTGTGAACTATTTTGAGTATGTTCAATTTGTAGCTTTCCCTCTGAAGTCTCTGCTCTCTCCCCAAGTCCTTCAAAAACCAGAGATCCTCACCCCTGTGCTACCCCCACAGAGCCATCCACCACGCCACCTTCATTCACAAATCCTGCCTGGGTTTTTCCAAATAGGAAACTGGCCCTAATTAGCATGTAAGAAACGAAACTATTTGGAAAAGGAAGCCAGAGCCCTAGGAAACAAACCAGGATCAAATTCCAGAACTGTATTTCCTAGACTCTTTGTCATTTCACTGGTTGGAAGGAGACTCAGTAAACATAAACATACAATAAACATATATGAAACTCCAAAAGTGTTCATCAAGAAGGGGGATTTGTAAAGGACAAAGGGGATATCAAGAGATGTAAATGGCAAACTTGCCAAATGTTATCCATTGACAGCATCTAGCTGTAAGAAATCATGTCCAGTATTTCCCACCCACAAAATATAGTCTATTTATATACCTATCTACCTATTTATCTATTTACTCAGATGAGTGACTTTTTCTTTACATCTTTTCCTGAATGTATAAAAAGTCATAAAATTTACAAATTGAAAGCTCAATTGGAAATTATGTGATGTGCATTGATTCTTGATTTGTTTTTAGAGGTCTTAATAATAAAATCTAAGGTTAAACCTACTTGGGAATGCAGTGATCTAAGATCTCAAGATGACTGATGTTGGGTCAGTTTATTAGGCTGTAGAGGCTCAGTTAGATCCCTAGCTCCACAACAGATTTGCCACTGTGTTCCTGTGGATAGGCTTCCTACTGCCTCTGCATCTCAGCTTTTCCAACATTGAATAGGAACAGTAATAACATTCATAAGATTATTGTGAGGATTTAGCAAATAATGTATAAAAAGCAACTGCCACAATTCCTGGCACATTTTAGGTGATTGATAGATAATTGGTTCTTTTATGTTCTACTTCCAGTAGATTTCTAGAGGTAAATATTAATGTAGGTCTATAAAGATATTGGAAGTCCAAACTTTTAGTCTTTAAAAGCTTGAACATAACTATGAGGTGCTCTTACTTTATTCTAGATCCCAGTTTAAAGCCAAAATGTCTATACTATCCTGTATAGTAGACTGTAGCCATATGGGACTCTTGAGCATTTGGAAAGTGACTCTTGCAACTTGATATGTACTGTTAGTGTAAAATACACACAAGATTTCAAAGACTTAGTACAAAAAAAAGTAAAATATCTGACTAGCAATTTTATATTGATTACATTTTCAATGATATTTCCTATATAATGGGTTAAGTAGAAGATATTAATATTAACTTCACTTGTTTCTTCCTCTTCTTTCTTTTTCCTTGTTTAATGTGGCTACAGGAAAAATTTTAAATTGTTTATGTGGTTCATATTATATTTAGTTAGTTTAAAGGGTAAAGTCCCAGAAACATCCCAAAGGAATTACAGAAGGCAAGTTGTCTGCCACATTCAACAACATCCTGAGGTGGCACACAAAGAATTCAGAGTTCACATGCTTATTTAGTTTACTCCTCCTGTTGCTTTATGTCTGGTACAGCTGACCACTGGCCATTTCCCTTCCATTTCTCCTCCTCCTCCTCCTCTCCTCCTCCCCCACCTCCTTTTTGTAGAGACAAGGTCTCACTATGTAACCCAAACTGGAGTTAAACACACAATCCTCCTGCTTCCACCTCCTGAGTGCAGGGAATGAAGACATGTGCCGCCACATCTAACAATTCCTGCTCTTTCTGACAACAGTAAGTAAGCCACAATTACAGAAAGAGGTCTAAAGCAGTGCTATCAATCTAGATGAGCCACATTTCCAGAGTCCAATGGCCATAAGTAATTAATGACTATCATATTGGACAGCTTATCTCCTAAGTACAAATCCTGAGTTCTCCTTTGAGTATAATAAGAGTTTCTCACGGTGAAATTGGGGTGGATTTTCAAAATAATAGAAATACAGCCTCCTGAAAGAACAAGCTCATGCCATTCCCCTAATATTTATCAAGCTCTACATTTTTTGTATTACAATTACAATAATAATCCTTATTTAAGTAATAGTCTCCATTTAACAGTTGACTGTTGACTTGGCGGGTTGGGATTTAGCTCAGTTGGTAGAGTACCACTCTGCAGTCTCTGAGGTCCCAAGTTCAATTCCCAGGACCACAAAAATGGGAGAAGGGCCTCGCAATCCACTTCCAAGGCAATCCCGAAATGGTCAGCCATTGAAAACCGTATGAGGGTCACTATGAGTGAGATACCAGCTCAACAGCACCTAACAACAACAACAAAGTTGGCTTGGCAATGAGAAGTATTTGTCTTTTGGTAGGCTTACAAAGCCTACAGCCGTAGCCCTGCAGCACTGGATCCCATCAGATCTTGGAAGCTAAGGAGGGTTGGGCCTGGTTAGTACTTTGATGGGAGACAGCCTGGGAACAACAGGTGCTGTAGGCTTGGGAGACGGACCCAGCAACCCACTTCCAAAAATCAGTCCGCCATTGAAAACCCTATGAACAGCAGAGAAGCACTGACAATAGTGTTTCACCTGTTGTACGCAGGGTCGCTAACAACAACAGGCTTACAAAATAGAAATGTTTACAGTAATAGAAAGCAACTTAATTTCCCCTTTGCTACCCATTGCCAGATGTTTCATTTGATCCTTGAAGAATTCAGATGTACCCAACTTGTCTAATTGTGGACCAGGTATGGAAGAGAGTAATATGAAAAAGTTTACCATGTGAGGGATCTGAATCAAAGGCTCTTCTTTAGGATTTATCTGCTGTTCCTACCTTTCGCTGAACAACAAGTTTAAAAAAAAAATCATGAAACACTATTCACTGCACTCCTCAGATGCCTACAGGCCCACTAGTAGAATCGTTCTACATATGAAATGAGGTGTACCCAAACATAGCAACATATTTTGCACTAAAAATTATGCCTTTTAAAAATTGACACCTTTAAAATGCTGGGAAAATAAAGATCAGCCTTCTCCACAGAGAATTCTAACAACTAACCCTTGCAAGGTTATTAAGTTTGTTGTTGGTGTTGTTGGTGTTGTTAGGAGCCATGAAGTCGGAGCAACCCTCACAGGGTTTTTAAATGGTTTTGGGATTGCTTTGGGAGTAGACTGTCACGTCCTTCTCCAATTTTTGCAGTGCTGGGGATCACACCTAGGGCCTCAGTGAATAGCGGCGCTCTACCAACTGAGCTAAAGCCCAGCTCCTGTTTGTTACTCTGAGCTAAATGCTCTTTAAGAGAAGGTTCAAGTGGCTGTGAAGCATGAAGGGGCTGCTGGGAACTAGCAGTTGTGTTCGCCTCTGAAGACTAACTTTGTTTCTCCTCATTCTTTGATTTGGCCAAATATTTTAAATTGATTTACCCACTTCATAAAATGTGCTCCCTTTAGAAAAGCAAATCTGGATCTTTTTTTTTTTTTTTTTTTTTTTTTTTAAAGGAGCAGATGTCACTTAGTTGAGCTGTTGGACCACACAGGAAGCACAATGGTAAGAACAGCAGGATTAGGGAGCTGTCCTGTCCTCCCTCCTCTCTTGACTTTACCCAAGGCACCACAGACCAATTATCTAACCCCTCTGAGTCTCTGTTTCCCATTAGTAAATTAAAAGCAATGACTCTAGCTCTCCTCACCCACACAAATGCACTTGGATAGCTACCAGAAATAATAGTTTGCCACTTTCCTCTGCCTTAGGTGCATGGGAGCAACATCTCCTGATCTCCCTCCTCCTACTACCACCCCAGGCAGCTAAGAGGGAGAGGCAGCAAGGTATGAGTCTCTACCACAGGGCTCAAAGAGTAATTAGCTGAAATTCGCTAGTCCTTCACAGCTTCAAGAAAACTCAGAACTCCTCGCTAACTTGATCTGACTTCATAAGTCACTCAAAGCCCAGTGCCTTTTCGATCTCCAGCATTGTACAAGTCTCTGGAGGAATTGCATGAGACACTCCAAACATGGTCAACACATGCTATTTGTAATCTTGCCATGGTGAACACATCCATTCATTAGGCCAGAGAAATGGGTGTGGACAACTTTCAAAAAGTGAGGTAAGAAGTTGTCAGCTCCTGTTCTGCTGTAGTGCTAAGAATGGAAGGAGGAGGAAACAATAAAAATTATGCCAAAACCAGGCATGGTGGTGTGTACCTATGATCCCAGGTACTCAGGAGGTTCAGGCAGGAGGGTTGCTTGAGTCCATGAGTTCAAGGTCAGCCTAGGCAATAAAGTGAGACCTTGGTCCATGCGTTCTTCTTTCCCTCCTCCATATATATATATATATATATATATATATATATTGCCATGTGGTTGTCAAAAATGGAAAAATGTAGTGGGCTTCTATATACTACTATAGGCCAACTCTTAAAATTAATTATGTCATGCTAGAAAAATAAGCAGAGAATTATAGAGCATCCAGCCACATCATATGAAGAATATACAATTTCAAAGTATGAAACATACACAGTTAAATTCATGGATTTCCTCGTGAGTTTTTAATATAAAATATGAGATTTTAATAAAATGTTTGTAGCTTGCTGCTTCAACTTGTCCTGCTCAGGGGGACACATTCACTTCCCTTTGCCCTTAGGGGTTCTTTGATGAAAGTCTTTGAGAACTTCATTTCCTGAGCTTTTCTGATATCACCAGTGGTATTTGTCACTCAAGTGTTTCAACAGACAAAACCTCAGAGAGAATCCTCATGGAGGCACAGGGAGAAAGTAACTTTCATTCTTCTAAGAAACAAATACAAGCTGGTCAAAGTAAATAATGCAACCATCTCTGGGGGGGCATCAGATGTATGAAGCTGAACTGTGGGTTGGTTACAGAGGCAAATGGCACACAGCCATGAAGAATTCAATGTGCAGGAACAGACTCAACCCATCTTTTTTTATTTTCAATCTACTTTTCAATGTAACCAAGTTCAAAATGTTCTGGAGTCCTGGAAGGCAAATGGGTTACAAAGGAGGCCCTGTTTGGAAGCAGAGAGATAGAAGATAAAGGATTTATCTTTAAGTATCCTCTAAATTTGCTACTTTCCAATTCTAAACTGCTTTTGATAAGAGAAAATGATGTATAGAACAAAACTTATGCTTATCAGTAAAATAACAGAAAATAGATTTATTTTCCTGTCTTAAGAAACAGCCAGGACAAAACCTATACCTTGTTTTTAGACACTAAACCATAGGTGGTGTGGGATTGTGATCACCACGACAGCAATGACTGATTATAATTAATGAAAACAATTTTCAGGCTTTGGGGTGGGAAAGGAGAACTCAACCAGAGACCAGCCATCCTACTGAGTTGAAGAGACAGAGATCAAAGTTCAGAGGAGCCAAGAAAGCTAAAACTTGAGGACCAAAGAACCAGAGTGATGGAAGTCTATAGTGAGAGAATTCCAGGTATCTATGGAAGAGTCTCCTCAAGTTTTGGGTGAGTCCTGAACTATACATACAACAGGAGAAAGTTCCAGAGGTAAGAAAAAGAATAACCAAAAATGAATACATAGAATTATTTCCAAAATTCACATGAGGCTGAGAATACACTGTGTCCCACCAGACAAAACAGAAACATTTTGTAATATGAGACACTTGGTAGAATCCATATAAAGATACTGCCTTAACAGTGGTATTAAATTGGACCTACACTAAAAGTTACTCTGGATCTGCTCTAGCAAGACTTAAAGCAGATAAAAAAAAAGACACACTGATTTGGAGTCACTAACAATTCATTGGAGATCCCATGATAGAATTTTGTCAGATCAATTATTGTTTCATTGCAAATACATTTTTTCACCAACGTAAATAGAAAATGGTGACTATACACATGGACTTTAACAGATGGAACATATAGAACCACGTCAACTACATTTGTGGAAAGAGACAGTGGAAAAGCTCAAGATCAAATGGCAGAAGGAGACCAGGTGCTGATTGTGGATCAGTGCATTAACTGTTCATATGCAAGTTCAAACGGAAATTGAAGTAAATTAGAACAAGTGTACAAGAGCCAAGGTATGACCTTGTGTATATCCCTGAGTTTAAAGACCACCTCAAGAACAGGCTTAATGCATTAGACACACATGATAGAAGACCGAATGAGTTGTAGCATGACATCAAAGACATCATTCATGAGGAAAGCAAAAGGTTATTAAAAAGACAGGAAAAAAGAAAAGGCCAAATTACATGTCAAAAGATATTTTCTGAAACTTGCCCTTAAATATTGAGCAGCTAAAGTAAAAGGAAGACATGATGAAGTTAAGGAACTAAACAGAAGATTTCAAAGGGCAGCTCAAGAAGACAAAAGCAAATAGTGTAATGACATCTGCTAGAAACAGAAAAACAAAAGGGAAAAACATGGTCTGTCTTTCTCAAGCTTAAGGAATTGAAGAAAAAAAATCAAGCTTCGAATGGCAATAGTGAAAGATTCTACAGGGAAGATATTAAACAATGCAGGAAACATCAAAAGAAGATGGAAGGAATATATAGAGTCATTATACAAAAAAGAATTGGTGGATGACTAACCATTTCAAGACGTTGCATATGAAAAAGAACCAATGGTATTAAAGAATGAAGTGGAAGCCACCTTGAAGGAATTGGTGAAACACAAGTCTCCAGGAGTTGATGGAATATGAATAGAGATGTTTCAACAAACAGACGCAGCACTGGAGGTGCTAACATGTTTATGCCAAGAGATTTGGAAAAGAGCTACCTGGCCAACTGACTGGAAGAGATCCATATTTGTGCCTATTCCCAAGAAAGGAGATCCAACTGAATATGGAAACTATCAAATGATATCATTAATATCACATGCAAGCAAAATCTTACTAAAGATCATTTAAAAGAGACTGTAACAGCATATAGACAGGGAACTGCCAGAAAATCAAGCCAGATTCAGAAGAGAGCATATAACCAGGAATATCGTTGCTGATATCAGATGTATATTAGCTAAAAGCAGAGAATACCAGAAAGATATCTATGTTTTATCCGCTATGCAAAGACAGTTGATTGTGTGGATCATAAAAAATTATGAATAACACTGCAAAGAATGGGAATACCGGAGTACCTAATTGTACTCATGAGGAATTTGTACATAGACCAGGAGGCAATCATTTGAACAGAACAAGGAAATATTGCTTGGTTTAAAGTTGAGAAAGGTGTGCGTCAGGGCTATGTCCTTTCACCATACCTCTTAAATGTCTATGCTGTGCAAATAATGAGAAGCTGGACCTTATGAAGAAAAATTCAGCATCAGAACTAGAGGAAGAGTCATTCACAATTTGCATTATCCAGATGACACAACTCTGCTGAAAGTGAAGAGGATTTGAAACATTTACTGATGAAGATCAAAGAACATAGCCTTCAGTATGGATTGTGACTCAATGTCAACAAAACAAAAATCCTTACAACTGAGTCAGTCCACAACTTCACAATAAATGGAGAAAAGATTAAGCTTGTCCAGGATTTTGCTTTACTTGGTTCTACAAGTAAAGGGTGTTGATTAACACCCACAGAAGCAGCAGTGAAGAAATCAAAAGACACATTGCATTGAGAAAAGTTGTGGCAAAAGATCTCTTTAAAGTATTGAAAAGTAGAGATGTTATATTGAAGACAAAGGTGTGCTTGACTCATGCCATGGCATTTTCAGTCGCATCATATGGTTGTGAAAGCTGGACATTGAATAAGGGAGACAGCAGAAGAATTGATGCTTTTTGAATTATGGTACTGGAGACAAATATTGAATATACCATGGACTGCCAAAAGAACCAACAAATTTGTCCTAGAGGAAGTGCAACCAGAGTGCTCATTGGAAGCAAGGATGATTAGACTGTATCTTACATATTTTGGACATGTGGTCAGGAGAGACCAATCCCTGGAAAAGGACATCATGTTTGGGAGAGTGGCAGGTCAATGAAAAAAAGGAAAACCCTGAGCCGGCATGGTCGCACACGCCTGTAATCCCAGTGGCTTGGGAGGCAGAGGTAAGAGGATTGCAAGTTCGAGACCAGAGGCAGTCTGTGTAATGTAGCAGGACACTGTCTCAAGAAGTAAAAAAAATGGACTGCAGGTGCAGCTCAGTGGTCCAGCACTTGAGAAGCATGAAAGCATGAGGCCCTGGGTTCAACCCCCAGTACTACCAAAAAAAAAAAAAAAAAAAACACGGAAACCCCTCAACTAGATGGATTGACACAGTGTCTGCAACAACGGGCTTAAATATAAACAAGATCATGTGACTGGCAGAGAATCAGGGAGTGTTTCATTCTATAGTACATAGGATCTCTCTGAGTTGGACCCAATTCAAGGGTACCTAACAACAACAACAACAACAACGAGTGAACCTGGATAAAAATCCAACAATATATTTTAAAATACAATAAAGCCCAACAAGCAACAATGTAAAATTAGCAAAATACAATATCATATAAAACATAACGCATAAAAAAGCTAAGAAATGTGTTCTATAAGAATTAAAAAAATCAATCAGTGGGAATAAGCAAAGAAATAAGAGATGATGGGACTAGGAAATAAGTATGTTAAAATCATAAATAATAAAAATAAAATGGAAAGATATACCTAGTGAGTAAAAGGTAAACATACAATGGAAATAAGAGAAATAAAAGTAGAGAGAGAAGATTAAAGAAACAACAAAAAGATGTGACAAATGAAAAACAAGTGGGACCATGAAAGATTTAAACAGATAATTACATGCAATATAAATGGCCCAAACACTTCAGCTAAAATGCAGAGATTCTCAGATTTAAAAAAAAAAAAAAAAAGCAAGATCTAATTCTATGCTCACTACAGGAAACCTACCTGGAGTACAAAGATGGAAAATTACATACATAAAAGCATTAAGAAAGTGATTATATCAAATTAAGTAAATTTTAGAAAACAGAATATCACCTGAGATAGAAATATTTTAAATCGATGAAGGAGTCAATTCATCAAGAAGACAAAACAATTGCCAGGTGCGGTGTCACAAGTTTGTAATCCCAGCAGCTTGGGAGGCAGAGATGGGAGGATTGCAAGTTGGAGAGCAGAGGTAGTCTGCGTAACTTAGTGAGACCCTGTCTCAAAAAAGTAAAAAAAGAATGGGCTGGGGGAGTAGCTCAGTGGTCCAGCACTTGCAAAGCATGAAGGAGCAAGGCCCTGCATTCAACCCCCAGTACAAAAAAAAGAAAGAAAAAGAAAAGAAGACATAGCAATCAAAACTTTATATATCTAATAATGGAGTTTCAAAATATATGACGTAAAACTGATAAAATTCTGAGGAAAAGTAGACCAATCATAATTACAGTCGGAGAGTTCAGCACTCTTTTCTTAATAATTGATAGAACATGTAGACAGGAAAACAGAATAATTACAGAAGATTTGAATAGCACTTTTAATGAACTTTACCTTGGTATTTACAAAACAACAGCAGTGGAATATATATTCTTTTTGAGTGTACCTAACCATCACCAGAATAGATCACATTGTGAGCCATAAGACAGCTCTGTCTGTATGTGTGTATGTGCACACATGCTCAGAAATTAATGAAAGTGAAAACAGAAAAAATAAAGAGAAAAGTTGGGTTTTGTAAATTCATAAACCTCTAGCCAGACTGATGAAAAATAAAGAAGAAAAGACACAAATAACCAACATCAGTAATAAGATATAGGGCTACAGTACAGATACTAAAGCTAATACAAAGATGATAAGAGAATATTATGAATTTGTTGTTGTTGTTAGGTGCTGTCGAGTCGGTATCCGACTCATAGCGACCCTCATAGGGTTTTCAATGGCTGACTGTTTCGGGATTGCCTTGGGAGTAGATTGCCAGGCCCTTCTCCCATTTTTATGGTGCTGGGAATTGAACTCAGGACCTCAGAGACTACAGTGCAGCGCTCTACCAACTGAGCCAAATCCCAGCCCATTATGAATTTAATGTCAATAAATTTGCAACTTAGATTGGGTGGGAAAGTTACTTAAAGGCACAAATTAGTAAAGCCCATCCAAGAAGAAACTTATGGCCCAAATAGCTCTATAAAAAAACAAAGAAACTTAATCCATAGTTCAAAACCTTCACATAAAAAAAATTACTGTAAACTTCATATAAAGAATTCACTGATGAATTCTTCCAAAATATCTAAGAAATAAATAATGCAAATTCTACAAAATTTTCTTTTATTTCTAAAGACCCGGAACAACAAAACATCATTTTATGCTTAGTCCATCTTCTTATATAATCAGAGCTACATTTCCTGTTCTAAAAATAATAATATAGCCTTCTCTCAATTTTGTCAGAAGAACCAATTAAGATGACATAAAAGAACTGTGTAAATGGAAAGCAAACAAAAGCCAACACGAAAGGCTCAGAGTGTAGCTCAGTGGTGGAGTGCTTGCCTAGCATGAATGAGGGCCCTGAGTTCAATGACTAGCATCACACAGACACACAAAGAAAGTCAATGGGTTCCTTAGACTCGTTGCATATGAAGAGGAACCAATGGTATTGAAGGATAAAGTGGAAGCCACTTTGAAGGAACTGGTGAAACACAAGGCTTCAGGAATTGATGGAATATGAATAAAGATGTTTCTCTATTCTTCTTGGATGAGCTTTACTAATTTATGCCTTAAGCATTTGATTCTTGCTGGGTGAGGGGGCCCATGCCTGTAATCCCAGCTACTCAGGAGGCGGAGGCAGGAGGATCATGAGGTTGAGGCCAGAAGCTGCCTGTGTAATTTAGCGAGACCTAATCTCACGATGAAAAATGAAAAAAGAGCTGGAGGTGCAGCTCAGTGGCAGAGAACTTGCAAAGTATATGTGAGGTCCTGGGTTCAACCTGCTAGTACCTCAAAAAAAAAATGAAATAAAAAGAATTTGGTTCTTTTTATTAATAATTTTTCTTACCTGTGTATATCCTATTTGAGGTTTCCCACTCTTCTCAGAAACGTCTTGTGTATTTACCTAGAAAGAACAATTGTATTAGTACTGCATTTTTGAGAATGATTGATAGATTATAGAGATAATAGAAAGATAATGGATGGATAGATGATAGTTTTCTTTCATATTTTCTAAACCTATATGTGTTTCTTTGATATTTCTTTAAAATATTAAATATTCTTTACTTAAAAGCAATGAAACTGAGGCCTAGTACCTATGGAAACCTTTTCCCCAGAGTGACCTTCTAAAATTCTGCCTTCATATGTAAATGGAAATACATCTGTCATCCTCTCTCAGATATAAAACACTGATTTGACCTTTCTGAAGCTTTTTTAGCTTTTCTCAGCAAACAGCAGACTCCCTGCTCCTTATGATACAGAATTGCACCACAAACCCTCACCGGATGGTGTCTACCCAGGCGGGCTTGACGTTGCTCAGCCATAGATCTTCTCAGGAGAAGTATCAGAATAGAAAGAATTAGAAGGCTGGAAGAGTCATTACCAGGAAACCCCAGACACAAGAATGAGTTGTGCCTGCAGACCCAAGTCACACTCACCCTGTGCTTGCATGGAGCTTCCAAAGTGACACTAACTATTCTGAAAATGAACAAGTAAAACTTGCCATGTACCAAAATGTACAAAATATCAGCTCTCAAGGCCAACTAGATTTAGCTAACACAGGAAAGGTTGATCTTGGCCAGGATTATCAAACACAAAAACTCTTTGGTAATCATTTCGCCATGCCAGCGAATGCTGAACAGCAGCCACACCCCGCTGTCCCACAGCAGCGGTTCATCTCATCAAGCTGGACTCCAAGGGCAGATGTGACCAAGATATTTGCTCACAGGACTTCCAGTGCAATAGAGACGCATGTGAACATAGCGTAATAGACAGTGACATTCCTTATGTCATGTCAGTTTTAAAATGCGGAGAGAGGGAGATATAGATGTCAGCTTGGAGGACAGGCAGGCTTCATTGCCCATGGACATCACGCTGCCAGCACCTGTCCACTCAGCAGGTTGTGTGCCTCGGAGTGCCGGAGTCCACATGATCTCCTCCCCAGCCTCTCCTCCTGGGGCTGCGGCGGCCGCAAAGGGGGCGCCTCCTCTCAGTCTGTGTCAGCACATGGAGCTCAGTCAGGGGAGACCACTTATAATTATTTCATGCAGATGGTCACTTCATTAGCATAGATACAAAGCAGCCAGTTACAGGGCATTGAACTGCCCCTCCTGCCTCCCCAGCAAGCCCTGGAGCCATCAGGCAATGTATTTTAAGCAATAGCCCAGTCTCCCTCCTCTGGAGGCCCAGTTTGGGAAACATCCTTTTCTTTTGTTGTTGTTGTTGTTGTTGTTGTTGTTGTTGTTAGGTGCCCTGGAGTCACTCGGACTCACAGGGACACTATGTAGAGCAGAATGAAACACTCCCTAACACTGTGCCATGCCCAGTTCTATGTCAGTGTTGTTAGGTACTGTCAATTCATGTCTGACTCATAACGACCCTATGTACAACAGAATGAAACACTCCCTGACACTGTGCCATGCCTAGCACTATGTCAGTGCTTCTCTGCTACTCATAAGGTTTTTCAATGGCGGGTTGTTTGGGGATTGTTTCAGGAGTGGGCTGCCACATCTTTCTCCCATTTTTGTGGTGCTGGGGTTCCAACCCAGGGCTTCAGAGCATGCATATCAACACTCTACCAACTGAGCTAAACCCCTTTTCTGCTATTCATAGAGTTTTCAATGGCTGACTGTTTCAGGAGTGGGCTGTTAGGTCCTTCTCCCAAGCCTACAGCACCCAGTATTGCCAGGCAGTTTCCCATCCATGTACTAACTTGGCCCGACCCTGCTTATCTTCTGAGATCTGATGAGATCGGGCACCAGGGTGGTCGGGCTGCAGGCCCTTTTCTTTCAGGAAACTCTAACAGAATGACAAGCTTCTGGGAGTATGCAGCATATGGGCCAGATGCAGAGACTCACTTGTCCTAGACGAGGCCATCGGAGCATGAGGGACTGGCAGGGAAACTGGAAGGATTTGTAGCTCCTGTTCCATGGGGTTGGACCACCGGATCTTTCCCATAGCCTCAAGGAGAGAAATGGGTTCTCATGGAGAGACCAAGATAAACCAGGGCCCCACAGCCTCCTCTGGGCTACACACCTTTCCTGGCACCAAAAAAGGACACCAGGCAGCAGGGAATTGCCCAAGGCTCAGAGCTTCCCTTTTGAAAGTGAGAAGGGAGGTGATCACGAGCAATGTGCAATGGAGTGCATGTGTGGAAATTCATAACAAGACCCATTAAGTTGCAAACTAAAAATTACTAATAAAATAAGATTACTGGGGGAAAATGAATGAATAAAGAAATAAAAATAAAATGGAGTGAGAAGGGAACTTAGGAGGCATGCAAGTCCTGTGGAGTTTCAAACATTTTTAGTAGGACATCAAATACATATTTGAGTGAATTCAAATTTATTTTGAAGCAAGGCTTGGGGTCCCAGGGACCCCTCTGCTGGGCCCCTTTGCCTTGTCCCTTGATGCCACAGGAGAGTCTGCTGATAAAACCTAGGTCTCCCTTGAGAGCAACATGGGAAACACTAGTTAGTCAAATACTGTTATTGTGGAGAAGGAACCTCAGTTCGGGTGACAGGGAAATGGAATGACTTGCCTAAGGACAAACAATGTGAGCACTTCCAAAACAGCAATAAAAATAGTCTCCCTGCCCAACCCTCCCTACCCCGTACCAGGCAGATGTTCCATATTGACCCCATGGACTCTGAATCGCCAAGTGTGGTGACCTCCTTGGACAAAGATGTTCCCCCTTCAGCCCCAAGTTTTCTTCCACACAAAACAGGACCACCTAAGAGGAATTGCTGTGCATCCACCCTCCAACACAGCTCACAGAGCTCCACAAGAAGAGCTATCATCATCCCTGCCATCAGCCCTGCATTCCAGGCCTGTACCACCAGAAGCACACAGCCACCCATGCCATGCTACATATTTCGTAGTGTGAGTTGATGGGCGAGTCCCCTATTCCCAGAGAAGAAGAAATGAGGAATCAAGCATTTGAGCCTGATCAATGAGGACAGACCATCTGCAACAATACAGGACCCTCCACTCCTTCCCACCTCCCCTCAAGAGGATTTTTCTGCCTGAGTTATATAAATAATTGCACTTTGCCTGACCTCTGTAGACAGAGGGGAGAAAATCATTCCATTCAAAAATGGAAATTTTCCCAGATATTTATTGATAGATCTTTTGCATGCTTTAAAGTCTTCTAAAGAAAATGTGTACTGTTCTTAAACAGTGCCAGCTATCGGGAGAGCATATCTTCATCTCCAAAGAATCCAAGGCTGCTTTCTATTTCTAGGTAATCATGGGGTTTAGCTCAATTGATAGAATGCTGCTCTTCACTTTCTGAGGCCCTGGGTTCTATCCCCAGCGCCACAAAAATTGGAGAAGGACATGGCAGCCCACTGCCATATGATACTGAGACAATCAGCCATTGAAAACCCTACGAATAGCAGAGAAGCACTGACATAGTGCCAGACATAGCACAGAGTCAGGCAGTGTTTCATTCTGTTGTACTTAGGGCTCCTATGAGTTGGACCTGACTCGACGACACCTAACAACAACAACATGATTTAAAGATGCTATAGCCACATTGACTTAATGGTTCACAGAGGTTCCTTGCTCAGTGAAGCTTCCCTGTATCTTTTTACCAGTCAACATTCATGTCTTTTTAAAAACACAGTAAATCTCTTTGATAGGGACTTGAGGCTGTAATCATTCAATTTGTGTTAAAGTAAACTGTCTTATCTCCTTGTGTGCCAGGCTGTCCCTGGCATGTCCAGGACTGCATCCCAGCGTGGACCAGCAGGCCAGGGCAGAAAGCAGCAAATGGAGCATTCAGACAGGACAGACGGGATTTCTCTGGCTCTCCCATGACTGGGCTCCCAACAATGACAGACAGGAAAACATCACGAGGCTATTACTCCAAAAAAAGAAAAAATAAATTGGAAAAAAAAAAAAGAACTGTTTTTCCTTTACAGAGACAGACAGCAGTCTGAGCAAAGACCAATTAATTTCAAAGAGGATGAGACAGCTGCACATATGTTGCTTATGATGATCTTAGGCAGAGTTTCACAAAAGCCAAGAAAAATATTTCTGTTGGGAACTTTTTTAAGAAGGGTATTTTTCCTGCAGTTTTAATGCTCTTTTCTTTGTGATGCATTCCTTCCAACACCATTGTTTACTGAACGCCTATCACATGCAGCGTTTTCTTGCACAAGGGTGCTATATTAATCAGTTTTTTGTCACTATGGAAGAGAAACTGACCAAAACAAACTTGAGTGGGAAGAGATGATTTATTGAGGGGCTCACAGTTAGAGGATCAGTCTATAATGGCAGCAGGGCAAGCATGACAACCCCAAGCATCAGGACCCATGGCAGACAACCTATATCTCCACTATTAGGAATCAAAGAACAGAGAGAACTTACCAGTACCAGGGGTCCAGGTAAAAAAACCCCAAAGTCCTGCCCTCAGTGACTCACTTCCACCAAGCTAGAGCCCTCCTCCCAAAGTTCTGTAACTTCCCAGGACAGCGCCATCAGCTGGGGACCAAGTGTTTAAACGCATAATGTCTGGGGGACATTTAAATCCAAACCATAACAGATGCTCTCACTCATTCCCTCATGCACCAAATGTTGAATACTTATTTAGCATCAGACCATTTTGGCAGGTGCAGGGTATACAGAGAACAAAGACAGGATCCCTCACTTGGAGAAGGTCGAAGGGCATCAGTGCTGAGTCAAGGCCTGCTCACTGCTGGAGTCTGGCCAAGAGCTCTTAGATGGCTGTCTCATTCACAGCAAATTATAGCAAATCTGGGCACATTTTATAGATGAGGAAACTTTAAGGTACTGTCCTTTCCCATTCCAGTGTCAAATTCTTTCCAACTCATTATTGACTATATTGTAAAAGGACAAGTGTTGTGTTATAAGAGAAATACATAAAGAATAACATTATAGCACTATCCTTTCCATCCAAAGATGCCAGCAACTTCTATTTTCCTTTGCACACTTGCAGTTAAAAAGAAATGAGTTTAACAGTTCTTCAGAAAGTTAAGCATCACTATTATGTGACCTGGTAATTCCACTCTTAGTACTACTCAAAGAAATAAAAATATTCCTTTATATAAAAATGTATATGTGAATGTCCACAGCAACATTGTACACAATAGCCCCAAAAGAGGAAACAAGCCAAATGTCCATCAAATGATGTACAGACAAATAAAATGTGGTATATCCATGCAACTATTTGTTGTTAGGTGCCATTGAATTGGGTTGGGTCTGACCCATACCAACCCTCATCTCTAGCAAAACTTGCTTGCATGTGATATTAATGATATTGTTTCATAATTTCTATATTCATTTGGATCCCTTTTCTTGGGAATAGGCACAAATTTGTACCTCTTCCAGTCAGTGGGTCGGGTAGCTCTTTTCCAAATCTCTTGGCATAAACAAGTGAGCACCTCCAGTCCTGCATCTGTTTGTTAAAACACCTCTATTGGTATTCTATCAATTCCTGGAAACTTGTGTTTTACCAGTTCCTTCAAGGCAGCTTCCACTTCTTCCTTCAGTAGCATTGGTTTCTGGTGATATGCCCACTCTTGAAATGGTTGATCATCCACTAATTCTTTTTGGTATAATGATTCTGTGTATTCTTTCCATCTTCTCTTGATGTTTCCTGTGTCATTTAATATTTTCCCTATAGAATCCTTCACTGTCACCTCTTGAGGCTTGGATTTTTAGTTCAATTCCTTAAGCTTGAGAAAAACAGAGCATGTTCTTCCCTTTTAGTTTTCTATCTCCAGCTCTTTGCACATGTCTTTATAGTATTTGATTTTGTCTTCCTGAGATGCCCTTTGAAATGTTCCATTTAGTTCCTTAACTTCATATCTTCCTTTTTCTTTAGCTGCTGGAAATTCAAGGGCAAGTTTCAGGATCTCTTGGGTCTTATGTATTTTGGACAGGTTTTCAGAAGGGAATAATCCCTGGAGAATGATGCCATGTTTAGGAGAGTGGTTGATGTTGTTGTTATTAGGTGCCATAGAGTCCATTAGGTATCAGACTCATAGCAATTCTCATAGAGTTTTCCATGGCTGATTGTTTCGGGATTGTCTTGGGAGTGGATTGCCATGTCCTTCTTCTATTGGGAGAGTGGTAGGTCAATGGAGAAAAAGGAAGACCATCAACTAAATGGATTGATATAGGGTCTACAACAAGGGGCTTAATCATAAAAAAAAGATCATGGCACAGAATTAAGGAGTGTCTTGTTCTGTTGTGTCACTATGACTCAGACCCAACTCAACAGCATGTAACAACAAACAACCCCATGCAAAGAAATATTATTCAGCCATAAAAAGGAAAAGTACTGATACATTCTATATCTAGATGAAACTACATGAAGAAATTCAAACACAAAAGGCCACTGTTGCATGATTTCATTTATGGAAAAGTTCACAAGGGGCAAACCCAAAGATATAGGAAGTAGATTAGTAGATACCAGGGACTAGGAAAGTTGAATCCTAATAGATAAAAGGTATCTTTTGGGGGTTATGAAAATGTTATAGAGTTAGATAGAGGTGCTAATCATACACACTTGTAAATATACAAAAAAAAACCACTGAACTATACAGTTTAAAGTGGTGACTTTTATGATATGTAAATTATATCTCAATCACAAAAGAGAGCAAGACTGAGCTACAGCAATGTCATGAGTCAGGGCCCCAGAATGGTTTCACTGATGGGCCCCTTTGCCAGCGCTCCTTCTGTTTGGCTCTGTCCATCAAGGAAGCAGAGGCCTCTTTGGGGGACCCAGCATCTGTAATGTTCAGAGGCACAGGAGGAAGCCTTTAGCAGAGTTCCAAAGCAGGGGGCAATCATGTCTCCAGCTCCCAGCTGTTCCTTTCCTGAGCTGGCCCTGGGCTGGCTGAGTGTGAGTCAGGCCACTCTTGTTTTTTGACTTCACATAAGTCTTAGCACTTTTTCCAATAAATGAATTCTCTAGCATGTTTTCCTCAGATTAGCAAATGGAGAAGGAAGTTTAGATACAGTGATTTTTCTCCTCCATGAAATGGGAGCTGCCTACTTCATCTTTGGTAATATTTAAAAATCAAGCCAACAAGCACTGAATGTGGACGTAAAGTCCACTACTAAGCCATCCATTCAAGAGTGGACCACTGCAGATGCAGAAACCTCCTCCCAAGGAGTCACACCTCTCCCCTGGGTCTGGAGAAGCTGAGAGGCCCCGCTCTCCTCAGTGCCCTGGAAGGGCCCTGTGTGTTTCCGTCCATGCAGCCACAGAACTTCCACATCATTTAGACCAGGACCTCTGATTTAGAAATAAGGAAGGTGAGGCCTGGCCACAGAAGTTCCTGGGGCCCACATCATAAGCACAGCCCCATTCTCTTCTGCCTCTTTCCCAGGGCTCTACTTTACCCAGAACACAGCTTCTGCAGAGCCAGTGTCACTTATTAACAGAAATACCACACTGAACATGGCCAAAATACATTTGCCATAACTCCTACTGCAAGCCTAATTCCTCTCTGGCCCTGCTGGAGCCCCCAAAATGGAATTTCTTTCATTTAGGACTTGTTTGCAGGTTCAAAGAAAGTAAAACCCTAATATAGAAAAATTGAGAGAAAACACAGAGCATCATTTAGGGGAAAGCAAATGCTGTACTTTAAATGCTCATCTTAATCATCTTGCCCCATGAAACTGCTCCTCATAATCACGGCATGTGTTTCATGAACTACGGCATCTTTACATATTGTGACTATTAGAATTTTTGACTGAAAATGAGAGAAGTCCAGTTCAAATTAGCTTTTAAAAAGGAAAATTTATTAGCAAGCAGAATAGGCTTTAGTTAGGGCTTGGACAAGACTTTTAAAAATGTCACTAATGCTGGATGTGGTGGTGCACGCCTGTAATCCCAGCAACTAGGGGGGCTGAGGCAGGAATATTGCAGGTTTGAGGCCAGTGGCAGCCTGTGTAGCTTAGTGAGACTCTATCTCAAGATGAAAAATAAAAATGGGCTGGGGTGCTGCTCAGTGGCGGAGGGGTTGCAAAACATACGTGAGGCCCTGGATTCAATCCCCAAGCTCTGCCACCAAAAAAAAAAAATCACCAAAGATTCAGTGCTTTCTCTAGTCTCCTCCCCCTTGGCTGCCAGCTTATAGGTCCTCACCCACTGCAGAACTTACACCAGCCTACCTTCAAAGCCCCAGAGAAGGGGCTCCTCTGAGAGCCCCAATAAGAGAATTATGCCTCAATGCCTCAGACTGGCCAACAGATTTTTTTCCCCTTCCATAGAAATATAGTTGCATTTTTTATTCTCTGTGATACTGCAAACTAATTAATAAAGCACTATTAGAATTCTGTGACCTTTGGCCAGTAGTTACTAATAAAGAGATCTCAACATCAGGCTCCACCTTCTGAAGAGAGACTCTCTCACTCAGCTTGGATGCCAAAAACCCATTAAAGGAGGAAACAAAGACACAAGAATCCTGTACCAGGCCCATGCAACATTTTCTTTAGAGTAAAAGATTGTTCTCTGGAGGTTTGCATTGCTAATTATGATACACAGTTTGAGACTTTGAAATTGATCTAGGATGAACACAGAATAAAGCTTCCTGCTATATGGAATGATTCATCAAAACCAGGAAGTGTGCCATGTCACACACACACAGCCTCAACAAAAGGAAATTGCTGGAAAACATTATTATGATAGAGTCATTTGGCTCTGCAAATACTTTTATGTCACTCAGGGTCAGCCACAGGCAAAAACATGAAATAAGAAAAGTTGAATCTTCACTATTAGTGACACCCCTTAACCCCAGTGTCTTTTTGAACAAAACTCATCTCCCCTTCAGAACGCTTGGCCAACTCCCACAACCACCTTCGTGCCCTCACGTTCCTCCAGAGGCCGGTATCTCCCTGTAGAGCTCGGGTCTCTCCTCTTCTGGAACCATTTTGCCATCAGTGTTAACAAACATCACGTGAGTACCGAAAATGTGAAGGCATTTATAGGGTGAGGTGGACATCTATTACTTTTTGGCTGCTTATATCCTTTCTTTTAGGGAGTAGGATCTGGCGAGCTACTCCCAAAACAACTAGCTATTGAAAACCCTATGGATAGCAAAGAGATACTGTCAGATACAGTGTCGGAAAATGGGGCCCTCAGGTTGGAAGGCACTCAAAAGACTACTGGGGAAGAGTTGCCTTCTCCAAGTGGAGTCTACTGTGATGACAGAAATGGAGTAAAGTCCCATGGTGCTCAACTTGCTGATGTGACACAACTCAAAATGAGGAGAAACAACTGTAAACATCCATTAATAATAGGAACATGGAATGTACATAGTATGAATCTAGGTAAATTAGAAACTGTTAAAAGAGAAATGGAGCACATAAACATTGACATTCTAGGCATCAGTGAGCTAAAATGGACCAGCATGGGCCGTTTTGAGTCAGGCAATCATATGGTCTACTATGCTGGGAATGATAAACTAAAGAGAAATGGGGTTGCATTCATCATCAAAAAAGACATTTCAAGATCTGTCATGAAAGACAATGTTGTCAGTGATAGAATAATATCCATACACCTACAAGGAAGGCCAGTTAATATGACTATTATTCAAATTTATGCACCCACCATTAAGGCCACAAATGAAGAAAGGGAAGACTTCTATCAGCTTCTGCAATCTGAAATAGATCAAACATACAATCAAGACATACTAATAATCACTGGTGACTGGAATGCAAAGATTGGAAACAAACAAGAAGGCTCAGTAGTTGGAAAATATGGTCTGGGTGACAGAAATGAAGCTGGAGATCGCATGATAGAATTTTGTCAGACCAATGACCTTTTCATTGCAAATACATTTTTTCAACATCATAAATGGAGACTATACACATGGACTTAACCAGATGGAACATACAGGAATCAAATTGACTACATCTGTGGAAAGAGATGATGGAAAAGCTCTGTACAAAAATGTCAAAACAAGACCAGGTGCTGACTGTGGATCAGACCATCAACTTCTCATATGCAAGTTCAAACTGAAGCTGAAGAAAGTTAGAACAAGTATATGAGAGCCATGGTATGACCTTGAGCATATCCCACCTGAGTTCAGAGACCACCTCAAAAATAGGTTTAATGCATTAGACACAAATGACAGGAGACCAGAAGAGTTGTGGCATGACTTAAAAGATATCATTCAAGAAGGAAGCAAAAAGTTCTTAAAAAGACAAGAAAAAAAGAAAAGACCAAATTACATGTCAAAAGAGACACTGGACCTTGCCCTCGAACATCAAGCAGCTAAAGCAAAAGGAAGATATGATGAAGTTAAGGAACTAAACAGATTTCAGAAGGCAGCTTGAGAATACAAAAACAAATATTATAAAGACATGTGCAAGGAGCTGGAGACAGAAAACCAAAAGGGAAGAACACGCTCTGTGTTTCTCAAGCTTAAGGAAGTGAAGAAAAAATTCAAGCCTCAAGTGGCAGTAGTGAAAGATTCTACAGGGAAAATATTAAATGATGCAGGAAACATCAAAAGAAGATGGGAAGAATACACAGAGTCATTATACAAGAAAGAATTGGTAGATGACCAACCATTCCAAGA
>VMDO01020431.1:0-37557 GCA_007922755.1 Pedetes capensis | reverse complement strand
AATGCAGAACTGTATACCTATTTTTAATACCTTGCAAGTTGTTATTTGAATTAAAGATTAATTAAATTTAACTCCATAAAATTAAAACTTCAATTAAACATTTAACTTTGTGTATGTGCTTATAAATTAACATAATTGATATGTAAAAAAATTCCCCTTAGTTTATGAGATTATTTGGGATGACATATTACTAAAATTTCTAACTAAAATTTCTAATCCTTGATATACTTATTTCTAATATATTCAAGTTAAGTATCTCATTGGTGAATTTTTGTGAATTATTCATTCATAGAGGCTTTCTATTCCATTCATGTTACTTCTAAAAATAATATGCTCAAATGAAAATTAGTTTAAATATGAAACATTATTTGTAGTAAAATGAATAATAAATGAAAAATTTTATTAAACATTGTACAAAGCACAAAACCAGGCACAAGTAAGCCATGATGTTTAAAGTTAAGTTAGTGGCTACCCTAGGGCTGAGGTAGGTTGTAACTGGAAGTGGGGAGCATGCTAATAATGGTTAGTTTCTTAATCTAGGAAATAGATACATGATTGGTAAGAAGTCATCCATCTATTTTCTAATGATGGGTGCATATTTCTTTATGTGTCTTTCACTTCTATAGCAAGTTATTAAACATGTAGTATTTTCATACTGAGATATATAATCATTTTCTCTAAATTGAATTAATTCAGTACACTAATTTAAAAGATAAAATCTAAACAAAAATGGGTGATGAAGAATATTATATATATACATATATAATGGGCATATATATACAATGGGATATATATAATGGGATATTTAATGGGTTTTTATTCAGCCATAAAAAACAAAATTATGAAATTATGTCATTTGTGAGAAAATGGGTAGAATTAGAGACCATCATTTTAAGTGAAATACTCAAACCCAGAAATACAAGTATCTTGTTTTCTCTCATAGGTTGATGCTATATTTCAATATATGTATCCGATATTTTAATTTACACATCATAAAAGTAGAAGAGGGACTATTTGTGGGGGAGAAGGGAAACTAAAGGGTGCAATAAGAAATCGTAATGAGGGAAAGGAAGAAAAATACCATGTTTTGCTTTCAAAGGCAGAATATGGATTTAAATGTGTGTGTGTATTCATATACATATGTGAGACATGCAAGCAGAAGGGGGACCAGTTGGTGGGAAGGAAGGGAATCAGCGGGGGTAGAGGAGGTGGTCATGAGAAGGCAACAGGGGACGAACATAAGAGGTATACAATGACATGCCTGTATGGAAATGTCATAACAAAGCTCATTAATTTGTACATTAACCTTAAAATTTACTAATAAAAAATTAAAATAAATAACCAAAACTTTCAATGTAGTAGGAATATCTGTGAAATTGCCCTTTAGCTTGGAACTCATCACACCATATCAGTGGAAATTTTATAGCCCATGAACCATAATTTCAAAGTCAAAGCACAATTCTATAACCAGCTGTGCAATTCACACAAATTCAGGTTACATATGTAGAGGAAGTAAATCTATTAAGGTTAAAAATAATAAAATAAGTGTATATTATATTTATATCACACAGCATACTTACTGTAAGGTATCATGAAAAAGTAATAAAATCAAAGTAAATAATGTCAGTCAGAATTCAGTAACAAAATATTCAGTTTTCCCCTGGAATCACATTGCCTGTTAGTTTAGGCCAATGAAAATGCTAGCTGATAATACCCATAGTTTATTTACCTCCCACAATGATTACATTGTGCACAGGAGACAGAGAAAGACCAAAGAAGAGGGAGGTTTGAAGTTTTTCTGCCGAAGTGTAGCATTTTTCAAATTGGTTCCAGAAGATGCTTCTACTTTTGTAATCATATGTACTAGCATGCTTCCTGTCACTGTCGATGTGCTCATCCTGCCCCAGGTACTTATTCTTGCTCATTCTTGAGTACAAGAGAGGATTGAGTCACTAAAGAATGTGTCACCCACTCTGTAGTGAATACTTGAAAAGCAACCATGGACGCTGGGAGCCAGAGGCAATGGCAGAACCCCAAGCCTCTCCTACTTTGAGGACTCACCTTGAACTTACCTAGTCAAAACACAAAGCAACACCAACATCAACATAAGCCAGTTTCTCTCTCAGATTCATATTTCTAATGACTTCTTTGTTTGAAGACTAAGTAAGAATCTCAGTGTACTTTTCATATGGTCCAGAAATATTACTCCTCTTACTTTTCTACTAGTAAATTTCTATTTCTAGTTCTTATTGAGCCAACTAATAGAAGATAATTCTCAGTCATTTACTATCTTCACCCTGACTTTTCTAAGGTTGCATTTAAGTTTCACCTACTCTGATGGGCAAACAAGGGTGCCAGGGAAGAGGAATAGCCAGTGTTTGGTCATTGACTTACACAGGTGGCTACTGAGGCAGATCCTACTCTGATACTAGTCACATGGGAGCTTTAGACCTAGGGCTACTGGCTATGTTAATCTATGATATACCCATAGGATGATTAATAAACACAAAAGGATTTTACTTAAATGGTATGGGAGTTGAGAGCTGAAAACAAATTAAACTGCCAGAAAGGAAGAAACGTATGTTACAAAAATTTTTTATGTGCTACAGGACCATATATGCCTGCACCTGTACCACTGTGGCATCCAATCCTGTCAGATCTCCAAAGCTAAGCAGGGTTGAGCCTAGTTAGTACTTGGATGGGAGTCTACTTGGGAACACCAGGTGCTGTAGGCTTGCGAGGAGGACCTGGCAACCCACTCCCCCAACAGAAAAAACAATCAGCCATTGAAAACCCTATGAATAGCAGAGAAGCACAACAATGTTTCATCTGTTGTACATAGGCTTGCTATGAGTCAAATACTAACTTGACGGCACCTAACAACAAGGATCATATGTTAAGGGAAAATTGATCTCTTCTATTACTCATAATTGAAACTGTGGCTTTTCTGTTCTCCCAAGGCATAATGCTAGGCATCCCAGATAGGGTCAGGATCTCCTGGGGGGTCTTGAAATTTAATAAAGCACAATCTAGAAGAAAGTTTATCCTATATATTACTGGCAAGTCTGATAGGTTCTCAGTAGATAGCTAGGAGGCTGCTACTTCTTTGGTGAATTTATTTGCAAGCATGGGCTAGTATTTTTGCATAGTCCCCTCTCACATATGAGTGTGTAAAGCTTAGACAGTGACTCTCTAAAGTTATTTGATAATGTTACACACAAAATATACTCACAATGCAATGCAGCATGTGTTTTTAGCAGAGATTACACTTCAGAATGGACTCTATTTTAAGTAGCATGCTGACTATTGTACATGCAAAAGGACAGATTCCTTTGGATTGCTCCAATAAAGATGAAGAGGATAAAACAAATTTGCAACTCATGTTTCAACTTTTTAGAAGAGTTTACCTTTTGTATATAGATATTATAATTAGATTTATGGTCAAATTGATAAATTTCTGTCCAAAGAACTATTATTTAGGCCAAATAAAATTAAGTCATTTTGATCTTCCAGATTCTTGTACAACACACTTAAACTCTCTTTTTTATTTTTTATTTCATCAAAATTATCTTAATAGCAACAAATCATTTCCACTTATATCTTATAATTCAAAATTGATGCATTTGCACAACTATTTATAACAAATATTAACAATTATAGCATTTGCATTGCCAGATTCCTTTATGATCATTAACAATGACCATTTTTGTAGCTCTAAATTCTTATAAAGAACATATGATATTTCTACAAATAACAGATATTAGCCCGTATTTCTATTTTTATTATCAGCTCCAATATTGCTTTATTTCACTTTCAGAAAAAAATCCTAATGTTGAATTCAGTAAGATAATGATAGTCACCTTTGTTTCTGCAAAAATTTTGAACAAGTTCTTTCAGATGTTTTGGATTTCTTTCCAAAGTGAAGGGATCCACAAATGTTTTCAATTTCAGTGAAGGAAAACAGATACACATGGCCACATACTATATGATTTCATTTATATGGAGCACATAGAATAGGCAAATCTATAGAAACAGAAAGTAGATCAGTGGTTTCCAGGGCTTGAGGAATTAGGAAAATAGGGAGTGAATGTTTAAAATGTTTCCTTCCACAGTAATGAAAATGTTCCGTAGATAAACAATGGTGATAATTGCACAATACTTTGGATGTACTAAATGCAACTGGATTGTATACTTAATGGTTAAAAAGGTGAAGTTTACATTTTATGAATTTCATCACAATTTTAAGCGGAGAAAACACAAAAGTTCTGAGTTTCAAACATGTGGAATCACAATAAATTTTCAGAATAGAGAGTCCCACAAACTTACTCTGGATGTATTGATTAAATTTTCCATCCATGGACTCAATTCTTATTCTAAACAATAAAGATCTGGAAAGAAGCTATTTTGGTTGGTATTGCCTTTAAAAAATATAATTTAAAATACTGATGTGCACGTGTTAAAATGAACACAAAAAACACAAATCAATCATAATTTCATTATCTAGGAAAAAAAACTGTCTGTCTTTTTTCCCTTATAGGGTATAAGCGTAAATACCTAAAAAGAGAAGTTGTTGCTGTTGTTGTGTGCCTTCGAGCCTTGTCTGAATCATAGCAACACTGATATGGTTTTCCATGGCTGATTGTTTCAGGATTGCCTCAGGAGTGGATTGCCATGTCCTTCTCTGTTTATGTGGTGCTGGGGATTGAACCTGGGGCCTCAGAGAATGCAGAGCTGCACTGTACCAACTGAGCTAAACCCCATCCCCTAAAAAGAGATAGATGTGTTTTGTAACATATCCAACTATGTAATTTTACTATATACCTACCACCATTTGTTTATTATATGCAGGCAATGTTCTATATGCTTTAAATGTATTAAGCAATTTAATCATCCCAATGACCCCATGAGGTTGGTATTATTCTGATTTTACAGATGGGAAACCTCAGGGAGGGGATTTGCACTCTTTCTAAGTTCACACAGCTAGTAAGTGGCAGAGCCAGGATTCATATCCAACCACTCTGGCTCTGGAGTCTATGCTCTCAACTCTTATGATCTGATATTTAACCAAATCAATATTGCTGGACACTGGGAACTTATTCAATGTTTTGTCACTACAAACAAAAGTCCAGTGAATATTTCTAAAGCCAAATACTTAGAAAAATAATGTTTACAATTACAATTCCTGCAACTAAAATTGTTTCAAATTATATTAAAATGTAAATCTTTGATATAACCAATAGAGTTTTGAAACAGGCTTACATTTGTGTGGAAGCACATTCACACATGGGAAAAAATTCACTATGAATCACACACCACTTCATTTGGTTGGGTCATCTGGTGATTAAAATTTGGACATTATCTATCTTGCAAGTGGTAAAGCCAAGATTGAAATGCTGCCTGCTTTTGTTTCTTGTTTCTAAACTCATAATGTTTTTCCCTTGACTATGCTGCTCTGCACAGAAAACCTCCTGTATCAATGTACTATTTCTGCAACACTCAGCAATTGTGATTGCCTTATAGTAGTTTTATAACAAATCAAAATCCTATATAAATGTATACATTAATGATGCTCATTTATAAAGCTGTGCCTCAAAATAGCAATCTCTCCCCAATAGTGTAATATGTATTAATGATGTTGACAATTTGCTAATGACCCATTCTTCATAATATTCTCCACTAATACAACAAAGGGATTTAGCTCAGTTGGTAGAGCGCTGCGCTGCAGTCTCTGAGGTCCCGAGTTCAACTCCCAGCACCGCAAAAATGGGAGAAGGACCTGGCAATCCACTCCCAAGGCAATCCCGAAACAGTCTGCCATTGAAAACCCTATGAGGGTCGCTATGATTCGGATACCGACTCGATGGCACCTAACAACAACAACAATACAACAAAGACTCTACTGCAGATTTCTATTCCCATGCTAGCATGAAACACAATTTTGAAACATGACCACCTTTAATCATTTAATAGGTAAGCACAGCAAAGACAAGAAACCAAGTTAACATTGTTTTAATATGTTCTTTATCTGAATTATCTTACACACTTAAATTTTGCTTTATTTTAACCAGCCAAGTTCCAAAACCAAAGTAACTTCCCTTAATGGCAAAATTAAAACTGTTTAAAATATTACAAAACAAACCTCACTACATTTTAGACAGTAAACTGCTTCCTTAAAAATGTAAGAAAAAACAATTTGTACATTTACATTAAAAACCCAAGATTATTCACAGGAAAAAGTTGAAAACTTTAAAAAGATATTTTCTTACACACTAAAATAGCATAATCTTCACCTTAAGCATTTGAGGAGAGAATAATGCTACATGTTAAAACGCTTACATTAAAATTAGATGATTTTTAAGCCAGGCATGGTGACACACACCCATAGTTCCAATACTCAGAAGGCTGAGGCAGGAGCAATTTCCAGGACAGGCTGGATTATACATAGTGAGAATTTGTGTAAGAAAAAAATTACAAAAAAGAAGGAAGAAAAGAAGAAAGGAAGGGAGGGAGGGAGGGGGGAGGGAGGGAAGAAAGGGGGTGGCATGGAACAAAGAAGGAAAGGAGGGAAGGAAGGAAAAAGAAAGGGTGAAAAGACTTTAAAAGGAAAATGACACTTTTAAAAATCTAAATCTAAAAACACCATAGATTTTAAGGGTAAATGAGAAAAAAATTATAGAATCAAATCAGAATTTTAGATACACATTCAGTGAAGGCCTTCTTGGTGCCCAGAGGCCTACAGAAGGGCTAAAACCCTTCTCATGAATGCCTGTTTGTTCTGCACAACCAGGTCAGACCCATCCAAAATGCCTTTGACTCATTGCACAGCCAGCTCTCCTCTTGATCCCATATCCACACAAGGGGAGGAATGAAGAACGGCTTGGCTGACACTTAACCAAATCAAAAGGCAGCTGCACTGGTTTAGGAAAGGAAGAAAAGCCAGGGCCAGGCCTAGGGAACACCATGAAGCAGACAATGTTGCCTTTGCTACCACCCACAGTCCTTTTGGCATCTTTCCTTATTCTAGAAGGCCTGGGTCTCTATGTCACTCTGTGAATGTCCAAATATCCCATTGGGGCTTGCCCTGTCCCCAAATGGCAATGTGATTTCTTGGGCTTGCTTTCTCTTTGAGTTCTAAAGTGATGGCTTAATTGCTTTCTTTTATGCATTGTAAATTCCTATTTCTTCTATTATTGAAAAATTCCTCATAACAAAGAAAATTTGTAAAAAAAAAAAAAATAGATAATTCACACTGAAGAATGAAAGTATTTGCCACCTGAATGAATCTTTGATAGAACTCTTGTGGGCAATGTTGGCAGACAGATGAAAAAAGGGGACTACTGAGAGCTGTTCTTTCTCAAATCATGCCAGTGGCACTGTAAAACAAGACAGTGAATAGGATAAAAGGAATTTTGCCGGTCCCAGCTTTTGATTAGAATGTAGGACAAGCAGTGACATGTCTGTGGGCTTGATTCCTCACTGTACACTTTCAGTAAGATTTGCTTCCTAGTTCCATGTAGCCTCTGAACTCTGACTGAGAGAACATGGTTAGATGGCTGTAATGTAAAAAAGATGTTTGGAGATAGGAGGGAGAAAGAAAATAGTTCTGGGTAGGGTGGCTCATGCCTGTAATCCTACCTGTACTTGCAGCACTTGGGAAGCCAAGGCATAAGGATCATTAATTTGAGACCAGCTTGAGCTACATACTGGAGGCTGTCAAGAAAGAAAGAAAGAAAGAAAGAAAGAAAGAAAGAAAGAAAGAAAGAAAGAGAGAGAGAGAGAGAGAGAGAGAGAGAGAGAGAGAAAGAAAGAAAGAAAGAAAGAAAGAAAGAAAGAAAGAAAGAAAGGGAGGAAGGAAAAAGAAAAGAAGAACTATTAAATGTTGATGGAGGATTTAATTTTGGCAGAGACAAATTTAAGGGGGGAAAATGGATGCTTCAGTATTAGCTCCAAAAAAAAACCACTTCATCTCTAGAACCGCATCACCAAAAAGTGGGGAGTCCTACCTGTGGTGAGTGTTCCCCAGTTTACTTTTAATTTTTGGATGTAGAAATCTTTACCTAGACTACAAAGCAAAACTACTATTCTACCTGGCTCCTTCTCATTCCCATTAAAACCAGAAAAGCATAATTTGTTTCCAAATTTAAACAAATCCAAGCAAACACGAACTATTTCTGAATATCACACACTATGTAAGAACTAGTTATAAGAAGCTCTTTTTTTTAAACCCTGATTTCCTAGTATAGGCCAAACCACATCTGACCTCTTTTTAGATTAATGCCATTTTCTTTTTGTTTTCGTCTCATCTTAAATGTTGCCTTGATTTATAGTTTTATACATATACATATTTATGTCAGATTATAGTCCTATAGAAAAATACCACTCAACAAATTTTGCTGCCAAAGTCAAATGAACAATTTGGTAGTGAAGTTGTATGGAGAGTTTGTCCCAATTCTTCAGAACAGCAAAATTTTTATTTAACTTAATTGTTTAACTTACTTGTTTCTCACCTAAAACTTTCTTCAAATACTGGTACCTAATATTTTTGTCTGCTTTTAAACTGAACTTTTTAGAATGTGATGATGTGATATTGGAATAGCTTAGCTATTTTTGATTAATATTTACCCATCATATTTATTGGAGAAATATATGGAAAGAACGGATACTTTATAAACCCTAATGCCAATGCTAAAACATGAGATTTTTTTGTTTTCTATTTTAACATTTTTCATTTCCTGGAAAACATAAGCAACACATTGCTTTACAAATACAAATTGGTAAGTAGCATAATTGACAATTTAGAAAAAGTCATTATATATACAGATGCTCTTGTACTTATGATGAGGTTATATCCTAATAAAGCTGTCATTAAGTTGAAAATGTCATTAAGTCAAAAAAGTATTTGATACACATAACCTACTGGACACCATAGTTTATCAACTCAGTACAAGGTAGAGTATCAGCTCCCCCTCTTGATTACATGCCTACTATCTTGTGGGGCTCTCTGCTGCTCCCCAGAATTAGCAAAAGTATGACACAGCATATCACTAGCCTGGGAAAAGATCAAAATTCAAAATTTCAAGTACAGTTAGTTTCTCCTGAATGTGTGTCACTTTCACACTGTAATCATGCCAGTATCATAAACCAAAGTATCATAAGTCAGGGACCATCTGTATATAAGTCATTAACTGGATTTTACAATATCACTTTTTGAAACCTCTAGAATGTTGAATTGTTGCACTGAGGCATTATCTCTTTGTGCATGTTTCTGCAAGGGTGAGAAATTTGGGTTCCAAATTATTTAAAAAGTCAAGTCCATCTTCTTCCTGTTTTTCACTACAGCAACCCACAGAACCAGCTGGAGATCCCCTTCCTTCATAGTTATATGTAAGGACATAGTCTTGTGATGGGATCTGGTCTTCATTCTGATTACATACATGCAATTTCTGTAAAATAAAGAGAAAGGATTATATTATTGTTTTAAACAACTTAAAGATATGAACATAAAATTTATTTTTTATTTACCTTTTATGTTTAATTTTTAACCAGTGTGTCCTCTAATGGATTCCTACACACAAAAAATGCACATGATTGGTCTATATCACAACCATATCATAAAGTAAGTATATTTTACATTTCTAATAATCCATACAAATAAAAAATAATGTATACAAATGCTATAGTTAAGTACATTTAAATATCATGTGGTATTTATCCCTAAATTTTATGTCTAGATGTCAGGCTAGTCAACAAAATGTAGGGAATATGCATAGTGGTTGGAATTTGAGCTTGGATATCAAACAGTCCTAGTTTTGAGTCAAGCTCTGGTTTTATCAACTAGCATTTTGACCTTGGGCAAGTTACTAAACATTTTCATGTCTCATTATCTTCATATCTAAAATGGATTTATAGGATTATTTTAGAAATGATGTTATGGTAATATATGAAAAATACACCTATGTCCTCAAACAGTATATGTACAAAAAATGTTCACTAAAATCATTAATATATGCAGTTCAAAAGTAGGTAAGAATTATTGCATTAGCTTCAGAGTCAGACTTCCAAGGTAGCCAAAAGACAGAGATGCACAAAACAATTCACTGAAATAAAAATAATCAACACAATACACATTGCAAAACCTGGGGTTTTGTAATGAAGAGGTCAAGTATTCAACTACATTGATGTCTGCCACTCACCTGTCTGCCAACTTGACAAACGTCTGTGCCTCCTTCCTTTCCTCACCTGTGTGCCCATTCTCTACACTGGTAAGCCGGAGCTCACCTGATTGGCTTATGTTTTCAAATATCTTTCTTTGTGACATCATTAGACAACCCTCCCATTACTCCCATTATGGGAAATATACACTTAAAAACAATCCCGAATGTGTCTTAAGCTTTGCTCCATCTCAACTTGATCTTACCTGAACATCAACTGTCTTCAAATAGGAAAAGGGTTAACCCTTGAACTTGACCCAAAAGAAAAAAAAAATCTAGGGACATATAACCTACAGCCCTATCACAGAATATTGCCCATTGGCCATTCATCCAAGCATTAAGGGTTTCTGTTCCAGTATTTGCTACAAAGTCACTGATACTCTCTGACAAAAAGAGGAAAATTTATTACCAGCAACAATATTTAATGTAGATCCTCTTTTGCCTAGCTGCACATATGAATACAGTTGATAATCTAAAAAAATAAGCCAAATCAATTGAATTATAATCTTTCAAGATAAAGCATAGGCATTAGTATTTTTTAAAAGCCTTCAGCGAATGTTGACGTAGACTGGGAATCTTTTATTTAATTCTTCCTTTCTTTCACGTTCTTGATTTTCTCTAGATAAAAATATTTTGTATTTGCATAGTGCTTTATATATTAAATTTTTTCATATAATGGTAATTATAGCTAATAATAATGTACATTTCAAAATTGCTAAGATTAATTTCAAATTTCTACACTACATAAAGTATTTGAGGTGATTCAATCATTCTGTATTGCATATTATTGTTAGACGTCATCGAGTAGGGTTTGACTCATAGTGACCTTTATAGGGTTTTCAATGGCTGATTGTTTTCTGTATTGGGCTGCCACATCCTTCTCCCATCTACACTTATATGTACATTGTAGTATCACTTACCATACCCTATAAATATATGCAATTATAATTAGTCAACTTAGAATAAAATGAAAGGCAAATATGGCAAATAAATAAATACTTCATATAAATCAGGTTAATTTTTATCCTAAAACTGCACAGCTAAACATGAAACTTCAGCAAAGGATATTAGAAACCTCTGATTTTCATGGGATTCTAGAAACTAAGTGAATATCACAGAGGACTTAAATGTTTTAATTAAATATTGTAAAAAAAATTAAAGAGTTTTTAAAAATGACCAGAATGAGCAAGAGGGGACATGGAACAATATGGAAAATGAGTTTCTGAAAATATATATTAGTTTCAATTTCTTTTTATTCTCCACTGCAATACTTAAACTTCAAAGTTACAAAACCTAGGGAGACTCACTTCACCAAGTCGGGGTTGGGTGAAATTGTGCCACTCCGAGTATGTGTGTCTGCAGTTTTCCATCTCCACATGTCCTCCCCTGCAGGAATCCAGGGTGTGGTGATGCCCAACCCCCTGGCAGGAGTCCAAGGTCTGGTGTCCTTTCATCATTTCAATGGTTTCCTGTCCGCCATTTCTGATTCCTGATCCCATTGTGCCACAAAAGCCCTGGCTAGAGTTGTTGGCAGTCTGGGTAGTGAATCCATTGGCAGAACACTATAAAACAATACAATAGCAGTCATGTTGGGAGAAAATAGATTTCAAATGAAGTCTGAAGAAAGAGAAACAGAACGTTTACTCAACATTTTATTTATTTATTCACTTATTCAATAGACATTTATCAGCTTGTAATTATGTGTTCAGATGCAAAGGCATATAAATGAAAAGATAAGACACAGTCCCTTATTGGCCTCCAAAAGCTCTTATTCCACTGAGCCAGAAAAATAAGATACTTTTAAGAATGAGATTGCTCTGCCCTATAAATGAACCCTGAATGCTATAGGAACAATAGTAAAATTAAATCCTAGAAAGGATAAGAAGAGTAGACTGGGAAAACTGAGCTGAGGGCCCCAAGATCAGTAGACGTGAGAGGAGGAATACAGCACCTGCAGGAGGGTCTAGAGTCAAAGACCCATGGGGTACTTCAGGGATCCTCAAGTTCAGTGAGCTGAGAATGATTACTACATGGAGCTGAGAGAGAAACAACAGAGACAGAATGAAAGAGAGAGCAAGTTTAAAATGAAGTTGGAGGGGCTATAAAAGACCAGAGAATAAAAAGATCTCTGTGGCATACTAAAAAAGTTAGGTATTATCATGAAGATAATAGGGACCCACGGAAGTATTTCAACTTATTACAGAGATAACACATTTAAAAAAATAACATTGTGGGCAATAATATGGAAGACAAATAATATGGAAACAAATCTAGCATCATGGAGATCCGATGGGGTCACTAATGACAAACATCTAAGCCAAGGAAGATACAATGGTGATTTAAATGCCACCTTAGGGAGTTCAGATGGATGACACAGCAAAGAGAAAAGTCAGTTGGGTTCTCCTTGGAAAGAAGAATAGATGGTATCATTCACTGAAATGAGAAAGAAAAATGTGTTTGTGAGCAAAAGGAGGGTGGGTACTTCAGTTTTGAAGTGATAAGCTTGAGAAACTTGGGTCCAAGATGAATATATGAATGTGTGAGGGATCTGAGCTGGAGATACATTTCTGGAAGCCACTATCAAATACATCGTAGTTGAAGCCACAGGCACAGCTGAGATAGCCAGAGAAAATTGTAAACTGAAAGAAAAAAAAAAAAACCCTAAGACTAGAACTACAAGAAAAATCACGTTTTAAGGAGTGGACAAGGGAAATACAGCTTGACAGGAGAGATCAGGAAGTGCCACTAAGATAACAGAAGAACTGTAGAAGCCAAGCAAAAAATTATCATCGGCAGAGAGTCAGAGATATAACAAGAAAACAAATCACAGTGTGATGAGAACTGGCTCGAATGTAGTTAAGTGCCCACTGAATTCAAGTTAAAGTGGCCATTGGTGATGTTGTCAAAACAAATTCCAAGAAATGCTGAGTGAATAGGAAGTAATGTTATAGAGAAATCAAGTATAAATTTTTCTTTCCAACAGTTCAGTTTTAAAGAAAAAGAGAGGTGGGGGGAGCTAGAGTGGGACAAAGAATCAAAGAAATGCTTTAAAATGAAAAAGAGACAATTAAACATGAACTTAACCCTAGAACTTAATTCCAATCCTCAGTGCCAACAGTCAAAACTTTAGTTATAACAGTAACCTCAGTATGCCAGCTTGAATTATCAAGCACTATACTACTTTCCTGGTAAGTGTCTCTATTATAATCAGATTTTCTTATTGATTTAATTTTTCATCTATTCAATGTGCAGAGACTAACTAAACTGGAAGTTTTTCAAGTCAGATGATTTACCAAACCTGAATTGTATCTACAAAAGTCATTCATACTATCTCATTGCCTAAGGGGGAAAAATAAAAACAGCAAAGAGAATTGAAAAGTAGCCATTTGGTGGCAGTACTCACCTATACTTACTTAGGTTGACACTAGAGTAAAATTCTATTACAAAAACCTAAATTCTTGATCATTAAATGTCCTTACTGGTATAAGTTTGTCTTAATAAAGCCATGCTCATAGATATATTTCTAAGCTAATGAAAGGAAAATGGAAAATAAACTAAATTTGCTGCTGCTGCTGAGCCAACAGATCTAGCTAGTATACTCCTTGTTTCTCTTCTGTCCCTCCCTGCCCACCTCCATCTGCACTCCTCAAAGGGTTGGAGTATCAATTACTCCTTACTCATGTCAATCATTTCCCACATGTACTTTTCTAGTCTTAATTTCTTATCCAAATCCTAATCCCATCTGAAACGCTGACCCAAAACTAAAATTATCACCTTTTCTCATAGTATTTAAGTGAATTTATGTATTCACTATGAAATTTTGTCATATTTTATAAAAGTTTTCCCAAAATTACATTCCAGCATAAATTGACAGTTCCACACCCTTTTCAGAAATATTCCTAATAGTGAATTGATAAATATGGTGACATGACCACTCAGTGCCATCAGCTCTAATATCATAGTGGCTAAGAACTAATATTAAATAAACTTCTACTTCATTTTCATATAGAAAATAAGAACTTTCTATGATATCAGTCAAGGACTATCAAAGGACTAAAATCAATTTCTGAATTATTTTCTGACTACAGAAATAGTCACAGTATTCTACATGTAGACATGTCAAGCATAGATGAGCTTTGGGTGATAGTGGGAAGGAGGTGAAAGAGAAAAATAGAAAAGGAACCATCTTCACTGTTAGTTATGGAAAAGGACAGATATTTCTTCATTGTTCCTGGCCTATAACCTCTGCCACTTAGACTCCAGTTTTCATTTTGCCCCTCAAATTCAGTCAACAACCTTGCCAAGTATGCCTTTAAAGCTATTTCTTTTTATTTCCTTTTTTAATATTCCAATTAACCATCATCCTAGTAGTGTTATCTCATGTGTAAATTATCACAAGATGCTAAGCCTTCACCTTCCTGTCCCCAGGGTTTTCCTTTCCTCAGTGATCTGCCTTCTAATTCAGCATCACACAGCTGGCAAGATGCTACTCTCAGGTAGAAGAGACTTGACTGCTCTCCCTTACCAAGAGAACAAATCCAAAATCCTTCTATTGCATGTGGAAGTCTCATCCCCCACTTGTCTCTTATATCTTCTCCCCAACATCTAACTTAAGTTTCAAGCCTCTCTTTCAACACACTAGTTCTTCCATTACAAAGCAAGCTGTTTACTATTTCCGGAAGTCCTTAAATCTTGGCATTGCTTTCTTATTCTTTGGGGGATGTTTTCTTCCATTTTAGCTATTCTCACCATCTCTTCACTTTCAGATCCTTCAAACCCTTGGGGTTACGGTGAGCTATACCTTTCTCCAGGTCTTCCTGGTTGATCTAAACTACATGAGTATGTATTATGAGCGTCTTTGAACTCTAACAGAGCTTTACCACACTAGCTTACTGTCATATACCTATTTATCTTTGCCATAAAAGTGGATCCCATTTCTCACAAGTAATCTGAAACCCGTTTGAGGAGGACTTGCCTTATAAGTACTTTTTAATATGCTTCTGACAAAACAATAAGTATAGAGCCAAAAAGTCTCTCAGAGAGTCCAAACATATTTAAAGAAAAAGAAGGGCAGCAATCTTTCAACTACCACCCACCCCCATTTTTGACATGTGTCACTTTATTTTCTCCATTATCCTGAAAACTTTTAGCACACTTTGTTGTTCCTATTACAAATGGCCCAAAAGTAAGATGAATGGATAATATCTGAAAATATACATTGCAGAGAGCAGCTAGAAAGATTATTGTTATGATAAATTCACATCAAAGAATAAGCTTTAAGTCATAATACTAAAACGTAGAAAAAAGTATAATTAGAACAATAAACCTGGTTTAAGTTTAATAAGTCCCAATATATCAATATTTGAATATTGACCAACCAAATATTTATCCTTTACAAAATTTGACCCAGTTAAAAATATAAATCAACCCCTATATGTTGAAATAACTTCATGAGGATAAGTTTAAAAATTCCAGGAGACTGAGATAAATCTTCATCAACAAAATCACTTACCACTCTGTCATCTCCAGGTGCTTCTGTGTTTGATATAATTAAGTTTTGCTGTGCTAAATCTTCAGGAAATTTTTTTCCTTTGCTGGCACTAACGACTCCACATACTAATGTTAGCAGTACAGCTGATTTAAAAGAAAAACAATTTAATTTAATATACATAGAATAAAATAATCATCCTTTATTTCTTATGACCCAATGCTACAGGAGAAAAATGAAACAACTAAGATGTTTCCTATGAATTATTTTGACCTTTCTAAACTAGCAGACCACAATTTAAAATGTGAAATTATCATATGTATTTTGTAATTTTTTCCTTATCTAAGGAGTTGAATTCTGTCCATCATATGAACATATGTAGAATCATGAGCTAAATAATACATTTTTAAAATCACTGACATTTATTTAACACAAAGACATTAAAAGAGATTTCCTGATTCTAAAGGAATGGTTTGCCTGTATGAAAACAGAGCAAAATACTTTTTCCTCAAACTAGATTTATCTCCAACTATCTTAGTTAAGCTTAGTTTGTATCTTCTTATTTTAAATTTTTATTCTACACCATAATTATAGGCAGTATAAAATATATGATTATAAAGCCAACAGTAATAACAACAATTCTATACAATGGTCTATGAGACACTATAACAGATTGGCAAACTACCACTCTTAATCTAGTCCACCATATGTTTTTGTATGGCCTATGAGGTAAAACTTTAAGCTTTTTAAATCACTGAAAAAAATCAAAAGAAGAAGGATAATAGTTCATAACATGAAAATCACATGAAATTCAGATTTTAACATCTGTATTTGAAGTTCTATTGGAACACAGCTACAGTCCTCATTTACACATTTTCCATGGCCACTTTCTTGTTATAAGAGTAGATTTTATTGGTTTCAACTAAAACCGTATGGTCTGTAAAGCCCAGTATATACACTCTAGTCCTTAGTTTACAGAAGATGTGTGCCAACTCTCGCCTGCTCTGTATCTTACTTTTCTGGATCCATTTCCTAATCTTCTTCCCCTTACCTACTACTGTTTAGCCACACTAGTTTTCTCCAGACATAACCCCACCTTGCGACATTTGCACTGACTATCCTTTCCACCTGAAACCTCCTCTCTGTGAGTATTCTACATCATATTTCTTTACCTGTTCCAAAAATCATCAAAGATAACTTTTTCATTTAAGCCTGAACTAACCATCTATTAAATACTGCAATCATTTGTACCAGTAATCTCACACGTTATGGCATTACAGATTCTAATTATTTTGCTCTATTTATTCCTCTGTAATTTTTATTTTTTTTATTCATTTAGAGTCAGAATACAGATCGCTTTTTGGGGGGATATTTGTTTGCTTTTGTATATTTTGTTCTCTGATGAATCCCAAACACCTAGTATAGTACAGTTTCTAGCATTTACTATGTATTCAATATATATTTATTTTGTTGGGTTGATGGAAAATAAAAGCTCAGTTGATAGAGTACTTGCTCTTTGCATTCTGAGGCCCTGGGTTCGATCCCCAGCACTGCAAAAAGTGGGAGACGGACCTAGCAACCCACTCCCAAAGATCAATCCACCATTGAAAACCCTACGAACAGCAGAGAAGCACTGACAATACTGTTTCCTCTGTTGTATGTATGGTCGTTATGAGTTGGATAACGACTCCACAGCACCTAACAACAACAACAATTAGCCCTAGCCTACCACCATAACACTGTGGAGACCCATCCCATCAGCTCTCTGAATCTAAGCAAGGTCCAGTCTGGTTAGTACTCGGATGGGAGACCACCTGGAAACATCAGGTGCTGTAGGCTTAGGAGAAGGGCTCAGCAACACACTTCCCAAAAGCAATCAGCCATTGAAAACTCTATGAATAGCAGAGAAGCACTAACAATACTGTTTTCACCTGTTGTGCATAGGGTTGCTAGGAGTCTGACACTGACTTGACAGCACCTAACAACAACAACAGTTAGCCCCAAAAGGAGTAGCACTAGAACTGAGAAATAAAAGCTATATGTTGGCAGATTTGCTATAATCTAAAAATTTTTTTCAACAACTCTGTCCAAGAATAAAATCTCAAGAAGGATCATAGCTAGACATCATGGCACACAACTGTAATCCCAGCTACTCGGGAAGCTGAGGCAGGAGGATCATAAATTTGAAGCCAGCAGCAGACTGCACAACTTAGTGAAAGCCTAGAGCAAAATGGAGCTGGAGTGCAGCTCTTGCCTGGTATATGCGAGGTGAGAAGTCCTGGGTTCATTTCCTAGTACTAAAAACAAAATATTCATATTCAAACAGAATTCAGATAAAGGGGACTCACATCTAATGGATGCTTGGTTAAGTTTATTTTGTAAAAATCCTTTCCTGTACTCAAATCTTTTATTTTGCTGATTAACTTCAAGTGAATGAAAATACTTACAAAACAGTAGTGCTATGCCCAGTAATATCGCCAGGATGGCCCACTTTCCCAGTGTTACACCTGAACTCCTTAGAGTACTGACACATTGACTCGGGTGAGTACAATCACACAGGTTAACTCTCAAGGTTTTGGTCGCAGATTGGCCTGCTCTGTCTTTTACAGTAATGGGAATGGTATATTCTTGAAGTCGAGCATTTTTCTGATATGATAGACGGGCAGCTGTATCTGTGAGAAAATAGAAAAATTTTATTTTTTAATGACCATTCGTTCTTTCCTCAACATCTGCTCACCACTCTTGTTTTAAAAGGCATTATTCTCAAAGAATCACCTGCCACAAAATAAATACAGAAGGAGGACTATCTTTAACTCTGTAAAGTACTAATATTACCTTACACATGTTGTCCCTTATAACTCTAAAAAAGAACCCTAAAGAAATAATGTGTAGCTGGAAGTAATAATGTGTAGTTAGGAGTAATAATGTGTAGCACTCACCTGTAATCCCAGTACTTAGGAGGCTGAGGCAAAAGGATCGAAAGTTTGAGGCCAGCCGGGGCTACATAGTGAGATTTTGTGTCAAGAAACCAAAATAATAATAATAATTATTAATAATAATAATTTGACATTGGAGTGACCCCAGTAGCACTCCAGCAATATTAGTATTCTTTTACCTATGTAAACTAACAATACTACATTGGTTCTTAAAAAAGAGCTCTAGCATTTTACTTTAGTATCAGTTCGTATATACCCATAAAGAATTAACACCTATAGGTACACACGGAAGATACCTTCAGCTCACATTCTCTTATCCATTTACCTTCTGCTATTTGTCTATTATCCTTATGGATAAGGCAATTTTTCAAAGCACACAATAGTTCCTGTGTTATTAATGCCTTGTATCTAGAAGTAATCTCCATACCAGAAAGCTAATTATGTCATCCAGGCTTTACAAAAACAGATACATGGACCTCATAACAATTTATTTTTATCAACTATGTAGTCAATTTTCCCTAGTAGTCTCAATACCTTATTTTAATGATATGTTTGGATAGTCATTTTCAACTAACCAAATTCTCTGAAGATTTTCAGTGGCAATTACAACCTTCTTGAGTTTTTATAATAGAATAAATAAAGTGACAAAGGAGCACAATGCATATAATGGAAGTCATTTGGAATTTCTAAACTTTGATAAATGCACTATTACAGCTGTAAGAACTTAAAAGATTTTTGCTGCACTTTGTACCTGAGGAATGTGAATTATTACTTGGGTTACTTTAGGAACCATGAATGTCTCAGGAAAGATTTTTCAAGTCGCTCTGATTCTTCAAAACCATTAAGTGAGTCGCAGTCATAACTTACTTCTTTACATGAGTGCAGTAGTCTCTGATTTTCCTGATCACTCAACTCTGCCCTCTTCAAATTTCCCTCTCCTCATCAATGTCAACTTTATAAGATAGTTATCTGGATCCAGTACTGCCTTCTTTGTCCGTTCCTGAGGCATTCTTGCTGTCACCTGCAGTGCCTAGCAGTGCCTAGGCTGCAGTCAGCCTAGCACATATGGCACTTCACCACCAGATTTCAACCTTCCTCCCAATGTAAGCTTTCATCATTCCTAAGAGAATCTTCTAGACTCTAATAACACCAATGTACTCATTCCCCTAGCATGTTTCTTCTATTATGAATATCTTCTAAGCAAAATATTAATTAAGTGCAAACACTTCTTAAGCAGTTAATATCTAGGAGGCACTGGGTCAGGTACTGGAGATATAAATATAGATTACAAATGTTCTGAGAAACATGTGCTGGAGGAAAGAGGTAAGTAAGTGGTTATACAAGATTAAAAGTGCTACATTATAGGGCACTAAGGGCCCCAGTACCACTCTTCATACTTCAAGAAAAACTTCACAGAAGTTGAACATCTGAGCTGGGGTTGTACTATCTTATTCCTCTCTCTAGATATCCTCAGGATCTGGTGCATTCCCTGACAGACAGTTATTAATATCAAGCTAAGAAACAGGAAAGGAGGTATTCCAGGCAGAAAGGACAGCACACACAAAAGTCCAGATGCATGAAAGAATATGACATAGTAACAAAACAGCAGAGTGAAGTGAACCAGAAACTACTATCATAGAAGATTGCTTCTGAAGGCTCCAATGCCAGATGCTTTCCATATCTCACCATCTTCCTGCCCAGTATATTTATCTCTTACACCTGGATTCCTCATTTCCAGAGCTGGTTTCCCCCACATGTCTGTCCACTTGTCAGGTATGGGGGCTTGCATGTTGCTGTGATGCTAAAAGCTATGTCACCAGTATCTCAGACACCAGCAGGGCCACCCATGGTGCACAGGTTCAGCTGAACTTCCAGACTAAGACAGACTAGGGAGAAGGACCTGGAAGCCCGCTTGTGAAACAATTTGCCATTGAAAACTCTGTGAGTAGCAGAGAAGGACCATCAAATACCATGCTGGAAAATGAGCCCTCCAGGCTGGAAGGCATTCAAGAAATGACTAATGAAAATTGCCTCCTCAAAATAGAGTCCACCTTAATGACAGGAAAGGAGTAAAGCCCCTGGGACTCCCTTTTGCTGATGTTGCTCAAATGTGGCTCAAAATGAGAAGAAACATAGTGACTGCAGCAATGGGCTCAAAGGTAAAAAGATCATGTGCGTGGCATAATGTTGGGTAGTGTTTTGTTCTGATGTACATAGGGTTGCTATAAGTCGGATCTGACTTGACAGCACCTAACAACAGAGTCTGCTTTCAATACAATTTAAATTACACATCTCTGATCTCTTACACTTTACTAATATCACTTAAAAAACAACAAAAAAAGTTACTTGAAAATAAGCTCCCCAATATTTTAACAAGTTGTTTTGTCTTTGCTGTAATTGAAAATTCTGTCTGCACAGAAGTTATGATTTCTTTCATTACATCTATAAAATATAACACAGCATACAATATTTATAAGTGTTAATTTAACCTTCTAAAAATCAATTTCTCATTATGCTTTGGGTACATAAACAAGTAAATCCATCCTCTAGTTATTCTGTTATTTTAGAGGCATATGTTGTTAAGTGCTGTCCAATCAGTATCCGACTCATAGCAATCAAGTGTACAACAGGCGAAACACTGTTGTCAGTGTTTCTCTACTGTTCATATGGTTTTCAATGATGAGCTCACTTTTGGGAGCAGGTTGCCAGGTCTGTCTCCCAAGCCTACAGCACCTGGTGTGCCCAGGTGGCCCCCATTCAAGTACTATCCAGGCCTGACCCTGCTTAGCTTTCGAGATCTGACGGGATCAAATGCCACAGAGCTATGGCTGTAGGCCATAGAGGCATATATATCATTATTTTTATTAAATACCATTAACTCGGTTGAGGGTCCATATTCTATTGACTTCTGGAGAAGTTTTTGCAAAGTTGAATTGAAATGGAGCACCATGGACAGGATCATCAGGATCAACAGCTGAAATGTCGGTATAGCCCATCTTTGGCTTGCAAATTATGAGGTAATCTTGAAGTATTTCTGGTGCATTATCATTCACATCTTCAATGTTTACTGCAAGAGTTCCAGTACATGATCTACCCTCTAAAAAGAGAAAGAAACAGGATTAGTATTGTTTACAAATCCTTGCTTAATAAATAGAAAACATCAATGAGAATCCATATGCAATATATGGCTTTCTTTTCAAATAAACTCTGATGACTGCAGGAATAATGGATAAGAACATGGGAAATAAGACATATACATAATCTAAAATAATTATTGCTATTGCTGATATCAGATACAAGTTTCAACTAATCTTTTGCCAGGATTGCAATCAAATAATAAAAATATACATTTGAGTTGCAAACTCTCTTTCCTTGGAATCCTAATGCACATGTTAATGAGCGATGAAGTGGCTACAAAAAAGTATTCTAATTCCAGTACACATCCAAACCAGCTACAGAGACTTTTAAAATACATGATGCCCAGGATTCAAAACCATAGATTCTGATTCTATTAGTCTAAGTTAGACTCTACACATCAATGTCTTTTTTAATTTTAGTATGAAGCCAGGGTTGAGAAATTCTGGATTACCTTAAGGAACAGAATTCAAGTGAAGGATCATTTTCACACAATCAGATGAACTATTTAAAGGCTCAATTTAAAGTGACACAACAGGTCTAGAAGGATCTGATGAGATCATTTCATTTAGTCCTAGCCTTAAGTTTTATCATCGTCCTTAACATGCAGTTATATAAGCATTTAAGGTCCCACTATGCTGGGAATATAAAGGTAGGTAAGACATGGCTTCTCATGAAACATTTCACCTTGTTAGGTGACTAAGAGAAATAGGAGCAGAGTCTTTAAGGTAATTTCAAAGAATTCCATATACTTATCAGAAGAATAATTCTATAGAAGAATAATTGTAGTATGCTATATTAAAACATTTTTTTACCTTGGTCTATTGCCAGGACTGTAATATTATATAACTCATTTCTGGGAGTTGCAACCTCTCTGTCCAGGGTTTTGGAAATTGTGGCTAACCCTGTAATTTCATCAATGCTAATCCACTCTTTAGGATCATGCAATTTTTTGTATCTGTTAATTAAAAAAATAAAAACACTCTTTAACATCATCACATACTTTAAATAGCAATCAATCTCAATTATGACAAATGCATCATTAGTATCTGACTATAGATTTCTGAGTACCTTAAGCCATTGCTATTTCTTGTTTCAGTGTCATATGCCTTGTAGCCATTGATCTTTGATCCCACCGCTGAGTTTTCTTTAATCCGTACATATTGAGCCGCAGGGCTGCATTCAGGCCCCTCATCCTGATCCTTCACATGAACTGTAACCAAGGCTCTGTTCATGGTCGGCACGTGGGTTGCCACATCTCTAGTAAATGGAACTTCATTGTTTACTCCAATTTCTAGGATAACTTGACGGGTTTCTTCATAATTTAGTGGCTTTAAAATTAAGGACATGAATATCAGAATCTGTGTAAAATACATTTGATGTTTCAAACAAGTAAACTTTCGTCAATATGAATAGTGCTGAATAAATGTACATTCACATTTTGTCAGCATTGACCTTTATACTTTGCTAAAAAGAGGTGATTCTGTGCAAAAAAGCCTTTAGCAAGAGTCACCCAAAACTTTCTGTAGGTAGTTTTACAGGACTGTGGAAAATAAATTCCTGTAATATATTTATGCTTCATTCCTACTAAGGACAATTTTCTGAACCTGGAAATGTTGCAAAATAATGACAATGTCTAACAGGCTGGCACAAAGTCATCTGATTCTCTAGAGAAAGGCAAATTTGACTATTCACTATTGAGTTAGTGCCAAAGCATTTGACAACACCTGTAAAGTTAGATGTTGACTTCAACAGAATGGAAAAGGTGCAATGATTTTACTGTCTGCCTGACAGAAGAGATATTCCAAATATCTATTTTATTATATAAGGCATCAAATGGAGCCATCTCAATTTCATTTTTCTTGTGATCAAAATCCATCCTGTTCTTCTTAGGAATCTATTTTGTCTTTTTGTTGATTCCTTCCTGAATGATTTAAATAAAACTCTTTACCCATCCTCACTACCTATTGTTACGAAAACTACATTGTTGACAATTTGAGAATAATAATTTGACATTGTTTATAATTTACCCAGTGAGACCCTCATAGGACAAAAAACAGAGGGGACAAAAAATATGATGTCCTTAATGGCAATCATTGTTAAATACACAGTAATACTCTAGGCAGTGAGGATAAATTCACTAAATCCCCACACCTTTGTGAGGATGGAATTACTATTATCATTTCTATTTTACAAAGCAGGAAAATGCAGAAGAAGGAGATAAACTGATTTTATTAAGGCCAAAAGATATTCACTTGAGCTGAAGTTTGAAGTCAGATGACCTGGCCTTGGTCCTTTTCTTTAACCAGCATACTATAATCCCTCTGCCACACTAAATTGATTAATTGGTTCACTAGCCTCTACAAAGTTTTAAATCAAGACCTTGATTATAATAGACTTTTAGACAGCAAATCCAGCAAAACACACAAAATAATATTTTGCATCATACTATAATGTGTAAGTACATTTTTGTGGTAATCTTTCTGCTTACCAAAATAATCACTAGTTAAACAGTGAACATAATAAAACAGATGAAGAAAGTTATTCTAAATCTGTCCTTACACCTAGATATTAACAAATGATGAGTACTCTAAGAAGTCAAGAAAATTTCTGAGTCTTAGAATCCACAAAACCTATGCTAATCTTTTTATTTTCATCAATATCTCAGAGATTGGGGAGTCAATAGGGAAAGAGTATTAATATCTGTTGATTTGATGCTAATGAACATCATCTCACAAATTATGAGTGTTGGTGGGACCATGTGGAAAGGAAGACCAACTTTTGGCAATGATAAATGGATGGAAATACAGGGGGCAGAAGTTGCTCTGGTGGAGGTACAGTTATGCAATCCAAAACAATTTGCAAGAGGCTTAGGGTTTCTTTGTGAAACTTTTCAAGGCTTAAGGTGGATATTACCTCAGTTGCGTAGAAGTCTGCAAGAAAGTATGCAAATTCTCTTCCACCTCAGGATATGTTTTGCTTCACTGGTTGAAATAATTGTCCAAAACTGTCCCATACCTGTACTGAGGTGTTAATAACTCCCTAGAAAATATATTTCCATGGAAACAGAATTGCAGATCCTCTATGTTTCAATGACCAAGAACAGTACTATCCTCCCTGAAGATCATATGCTCTATCGCTGCCAATGTGGAAAGTGTTTTTACTTTCATTATTTTATCTGAATAACTATTAGAAAGAGAGCATTATTCTCATTTTACAGATAAAACAGAGGCTAATTTTCCAAAATCTCTCAGCCATGAGAAGCAATTTAACATAAGGCTTAAGAGCATACCCTTGGAATCAGAGACCTAGGTTTAAATACTGTCTCTACTACATCACTGCTGTCAGACTTTGGACAAACTTTTTAAACTCTCTGAGATTATGTTTCCTTAGTTCAAGATTAGTTTTAAGAGTTACATTTAGCACTGTAACATAGTAAGTGTTTTATACTTATTTCTTAGTAATCTCTTGAGTTGTCATGTAGACAAATGAAGGGAACAAGTGATATTTTTGTTAAAAGACAGTAATGCAACAATAAGAGATGCCAACCAACACAACAATGTTTGCAAGCTTTATTCGGTTAAAAGAAATACAGGGGAGCATTCTTGATTTAGTCTACTGATTTAATCCTTCAAGGTATTAAAGAAGGAATAAAGTACATTCTTCTCAACATGATTCTGACTAACAAGGAAGAAACAGGGTATCAGAAGAGAATTCCTTTAGAGTAGTTAACACATTACACCATTCTTAAACTGGTCATCCCTGGATACACAGCCCACATGACAGGAAGATAAATTTCAGATTCCCTGATTATGATGTGTTGGATTTTAAAAAAGAAGGTGCCTCCTTGAGATTAAAAGGCACTTAGAGATACAATTTAACTTGTTGTTGTTGTTAGGTGCCATCGAGTTGGTGTCTGATTCGTAGAAACCCTATCTACAACAGATAAAACACTATTTTTGGTGCCTCTCTGCTATTCATAGAGTTTTCAATGGTTGATTGTTTTTGGGGAGTGGATTGCAAGGTCGTTCTCCCAAGCCTATAGCCCCTGGTGTTCCCAGGCGGTCTCTCCCACTCAAGTACTAACCAGGCCTGACCCTGCTTAGCTTCTGAGATTGGACGGGACCAGACACTGCAGTGGTATGGCTGCAGGTGTAACTTAAGTACACAAACAAATGTTTTCTTAAAATAGTTTAAGATACCTTCAAGGACGAGGGTGGCTACCAAAGGGGCTGATGAATTCAGGTTTTCTAAGATTTTGTATAAAATATAGAAAGGAAGACATGACATCACAAACATAAATTTTATTTATAAAATGTTAGAATATAATATGTGACTCAAAGGAAAAAGAGAAGGTAATACTACCAAACGACCTGAAGTGTAAAGATGAAGATAATTTTGAAAGCTAAAATCAGAGACGTTGAAGTGAATTAAATTTCCAATAAAAGAAAATTGGCCTGCAGCCATAGCCCTGTGGTATCCAATCCTGTCAGATCTCGGAAGCTAAGCAGGGTCAGGCCTGGTTAGTAGTTGGATGGGAGACCACCTGGGAACACCAGGTGCTGTAGGCTTGGGAGACGGAGCCTGCAATTCACTCCCAAAAATCAATCCACCATTGAAACCCTTTGAACAGCTGAGAAGCATTGACAATAGTGTTTCATCTGTTGTACATAGGGTCGCTATGAATCAGACACCAACTCCATGGCACCTAACAACAACAATAACAACAAAAGAAAATCCTCTTGTGCCAATGAAGATGTTGGTTTATCAAGCAAGGTAAGCCTAGTATACCCAAAAGGGAACATAACCCAACAACATGAAGCTGGAAGAATAGCACAGGGCCTGTGAGTAAGGACTCTGTATCAGGTAGGTCTGGATTTATACTCTGGCTGTATTACAGAGCTTTCTGTCCTTCCTTCGTAGCTTACACATTCAACTTCTTGGATGTATGTGGGGGACAAATCAGCTATCCCAGCTACACGAATTATACCACATTGCTTCTCTTTGACTCAGCCTCTTTATTTGGAAATGGGAAGAACAACAGTAAGAACCACCTGGGGTTGTTGTGAAGGTCAAATAACTCCTTTAATTTGATAGTGCTCAAATTTTTGTACACGGTATGGCAAAAAGAAGGAAAATGTATTGTTTTATGAAACAAACATAAAATTGATAGTAAAACTTAGTGTGCAAAAGAAAAAATTATAGACAAATCTTATTTGTGGTTATAAATGTAAACCCTACACATAATAGAAAAATTAAAAACTCAGCAGAAACAACTTGGAAAAAAAACTACCACATAAAAATAGCCATGTCCTTGACTAAATAATTCCATTTCTAGAGATTTATCCTTCATTTAACTTTGCATTGTGTATGTATGGCTATTCATTGTAAGATATTTTGAAATCACAAAAAGATTAGGATTTCCAGTGATATAGCCTAAACTTCTATTTATATGCAACTGGTTAAAATATTTTATATGCCTAGCATGGATATTATTCTGTAATATCTATAAAATATAGCTATAAAAATGAGGAAACTATTTACATTAAATATGTAATGGCCTTATAGATAAATTGTTGAATGAATCATTGTCTATATTCCCAGAGATCTACAACAGGTTAAAAAAAAGTTGTATTCCCTACCATGAAATATTGCAGATATAAATGTAATAATAATCTCAGAGATACGTTAACAGAAAAAAGGTGTATTTTTATAAAGAAATATAATAAAACTATTTAAAGATATTTGTATTGATCCAGTCATGCTGACTCAAACTTGTAATCCCAGCACTCAGGAGGCTGAGGCAGGATTGAGTTCAAGGTCAGCCTGGTTTACATAGAGAGTTCCATGCCAGCCTAGGCTACTCAGTGAGACTCTGTTTCAAAAACACAAACACGGAAACAAAACAAAAAAGCACATTTGTATATACATGAAATATCTTTGAAATAAGACATGAGAAACTGATATCATTTGTTGATTCTTCCAAGAACTGAGTGGCCGGGGGACCAGCAGAAACATGAGGCTTTTTACTACATGCTTTCAGTTTTGAAATTTGAACTCTCCTAATGGGCTGCTTATTCAAACATATTAAAAAATAAATAATATATGTATTAATTATAAATTAAGCAATTAATCTATTGATATTTAATAGCCAAAATAATGCCATTAAATGAGATACCACATATTATGCACTTGATATGATATCTAGAATTCAGTAAATAATAAGTGTTGGCCATTGTTATTAGTGTTAGTTTACTGTCCAGGTATAAACATGAGAATATAATTGGATTCTATGATAAGAGGCCTCAAGTGGACACCATGATATAGTGTACAGAAATGGTTATGTGGGCTTAATGGAGCATGGCATGAAATAATGGAAAGATCACTGACTTTGGAGCCAGGTTTGTATTCCAGGATGGATAATTACTATACATTTGCCTTTCAGGAACTGATTTACTTCCATCGGCCTCAGGTTGTTTATAATTATTATTACTATTATTATTAATTAGTAAAAAAGATACCTTATCCTAAAGGGGAAATGACAGCTAGGTATAACTTACATAAAGTCCCTAGCATCATTCCCTGTGACATACAATGTGCTCAGTACATGACAACTACTTTTAAATTTTTTTAATACTAAATGTATTTTCCCCATGTAGGAACTAGAACATAATTTTAAATATAATTGAAACTATCTTATGTTTAAAAATAATTAAAAGAAATATACAAGGAATATTGGAGAGAAAATTTTCTGTGTTCCTCATATATGAATTTAAGTTGAACTGAAAGAGAAAGAAAGCAGGAAAGTAAACCATCTAGTAACTCTCCATCCTGGGGAATCCTGGACTGGAACCCAAGAGATGTTCACCCAAAATGAAACTGATGTTCATTTGGAATGAGATATATTCTAGGATCTAGATTACAATTTGCAAAGCTATTTAGATTTTGTTTTCTGTGCTAGGGGTGTTGAACCCAGGGCCTTGCACATACTTCGAAAATGCTCTAACACTGAGCTGCATCCTTTGTCCATCTTTTTATCTATTTTTATTTATTTTTATATCTTGAGACAAGATCTTGCTACCTCTGTCTCTGGCCTGGAATTCAAGATCCTCCAGCCTCTGCCTCACAAGTGACTGGGATTACAGGTGTGAGCCACTGCACGCAGGAGAAAAACATTTTAATGTCTCTGTAATGAGCTATTCTCTGGGGGAAAAAAAACAAAATCCTGAATATGTTACATATACTTTATCATTAGCTGGCAGCTTTCTCCCCCTCCTGATGTTAGGTGTATCCCAGCCCAGAAGTACAGAGAAGTTACCCTTCAACCATTGGGTACTGAGGCCAGGAGTTGAGGGGAAATGCCCCAGCTACCCATCTTCGAGAAGATAATTCCCTCAATGCTTGAACACCCAGTGATGGGCTTTTCATCCTTCTTTGTCTTCCCCATTTTCACTCTGGCTTCTTGGGATCCACTTCCTAAATATTTACTTACATTGAGGTACTTATCTTAGGTTGCTGGAGAGTTGAAACAAAGAATGAGCCAAAAAGGAGGAAAAATAGTTCCTAGCATTTTGTTGTTTCCTTTCCTCATCCTCTTTTCAATAATAAAGCTCTATTTTTTAAAGTAGCTGATTTTACTGTTCAATTTGAGCAGACTATACTATAGAAAGCCTGTAGTTGTAGCACTGTGGTGTCTGATCCCTTCATATCTCGGAAGCTAAGCAGGGTCAGACGTGGTTAGTACTTGGATGGGAGACCACCCAGGAACATCAGGTGCTGTAGGCTTAGAAGAAGGACCCAGCAACCCACTCCCAAAAAACAATCAGCCATTGAAAACCCTATGAATAGCAGAGAAGCACTAACAATACTCTTTCACCTGTTTTAGACAGGGTCACTATGTGTTGGACACCCACTCGAAGGCACCTAACGACAGCAATACACTATAGAAAACTGAAATAGGGAGACATTTGATGCTGAGATTTTATATTTGACTATTCACGTCTGGACAGAACTTGCCAAGACTTAATATACAGTCCCTGAAAACTCTTACAGAGGAAATGACTACAAATACAAAAATCTATATACTAATTTTATATACTAAAGTTGCCACTATATTCTTATTGACTGTTAAGTCTCCTTTATTCAGTGAATAACTATTGTACCGCCAACAGAACAATATTCTTTTTTTAGTCTACACTACAAATATAAAACCAAGAGTCCTTAAACAGAGCCCATACTGCCCTTATAACGTGAGCCCTAGAATGCAGCAGTGAAACTAAACATACAATGCATAGAATAAAGAATAATTCCATTCCATACCATCTGATGTAATACTGCATTTCATCCTCAGTGTTATCATTTAAAGGATCAGATACAATGAGCTATACATTTTAGAGAGTGTGAGAAAAATATAGAGTTCTGAATTATATCATGAGGTTTAAAGGAATTGGAAATATGTCATAAAGAATGTAAGTCTGAAATGGACAAAGCATTGTCAAAAGAAATATATCTGCTCTAAACAGCATTAGAAGTAAAACCAGGACCAATAACACAGACTATATGGAGAATAATTTGTGCACAGAAGAACTTCTGTTCAAATATGGAATAAGCCACCTGTGGGTATATAGAGATCATTGTCATTTAAAATGTTGAAACATATGATAGGAGACCAGTAACTGATAAAGAAAGCAGGCATTAAATGGGAAAAGTCAGACTAAATAAGGTTCAACTTCTCTTTCAACACATGGAGTCCATGACCTAAAACAATCTAGTTGACTAACTCATTAGTTTTGATGAAAATACATTAAGTTGCCAACTTATTAATTATTCATTATTACCGTACCTTTACAACACAGAGAATACCTTCATTAGTTGCTTTGTCTGTTTCAATTTTGAAACGTCCATTTTCATTTCCTTTTAAAATGGTGAAATTGGCCCTCCAGTTGCCACTATTAACTAAATCCTTATCTTCTATTGGTATTCGTAAGATTTCCATATTATATGTATTTTCCTCTACTGATGTTTCATACTGAAAGAAAAGAAACTCATTAAAATTTATGAAGAAAACTTTTTACAAAGAAAGTAAAATGTTTCTTTCACTTCAAAAATAATTGCTGTTATAGTTCTTACATAGATTATTTTAGAGTCATGAATTACATATGGTACTGTTTCATTACATGTTATATCTTAAATTAAGGAAGTTCAGTAGAAATGAAGACTGTAATGTCACTGGCCTTTAACAACAAGTTGTTGTTGTTGTTAGGTGCCATCGAGTCGGTATCCAACTCATAGCGACCCTGCACACAACAGACGAAACACTATTGCCAGTGCTTTTCTGCTGTTCATAGGGTTTTCAATGCCAGATTGATTTTTGGGAGTGGGTTGCCAGGTCCGTCTCCCAAGCCTGCAGCCTGTAGCACCTGGTGTTCCCAGGCGGTCTCCCATCCAAGCACTAACCAGGGCCGACCCTGCTTAGCTTCCGAGATCTGATGGGATCGAATGCCACAGGGCTACGGCTGCAGGCTTTAACAACAAGTAGATAATATAAATGCTAATATCAAACAAAAAATAAATACTGATAATATTGATGTCAAATAAAAGCAGTTTATGTATTATCGATTTAAACTATTTTTAATAAAATGAACATATGTGCTTCAAAGTACTACAAATATTCCAGTTAATAACAAAGATAGACAAAATAGACAAAGATAGACTTTGATAGTAAACACTTACAGCATTCTGTCTGAATGTGGGTGCATTGTCATTTGAATCTTTTACTGTGATGATACAAGTTGATGTACCAATCAATCCAAAAAATTGACCATCCATGTCCTGTACTTTCATTATCAATTTATACTTGTCTACAACCTGGAGGTAAATCAAATGTTCAATTAATCTTGGACCCTTTATATTCACGCAAGAAACCTCAGTTGCATACTCTTCTATTTGCATGTGTTGCATACTCTTCTATTTGCATGTGTATGTGCTTTTATCTAATTTCCGTATTTGCATATACTTTAAGAATTTGGTGGAGCCAGGCACCATGATGCATGCCTATAATCACAGTAACTCAGGAGGCTGAGCCAGGAGGATGGTAAATTCAAGGCCAGAAGCAACCTATGCAATTTAGTGAGATTCTGTCTCAAAATGAAAAAGGGGCTCAGGTGTGGATCAGTGGTATAGCACTTACCTAACATACATGAGGCCCTGGGATTAATTCCAGAATGACCAAAAAAAGATAGAATTTAATAGAGAAGGATAATGCTGAAAAGGTACACAGAGGTTAAGTTACAAGAGAGCCATTCTAAGATTTTAGACTTAACACTTTAGCTGGTAAGAGATAAACATTTTGTGGGAGTCAGAGAGAGAGAGAAAAGAACTAAGTTGGAGTTTTAGAAAAAATATTCTTAAAGAAGATGGAGCATAATTTGGAGGGAACTAAGCAGGGGTGGGCCTGGTTAGTACTTGGATGGGAGACCACCTGGCAACACCAGGTGCTATAGGCTTGAGAGAAGGACCCAGCAACCCACTCCCAAAAACCAATCAACCATTGAAAATTCTATGAATAGCAGAGGAGCACCAACAATAGTCAGCCTATTGTACATAGGGTCACTATGAGTTGGACACCTATCCACATATCTAACAACAACAACAATAGAAATGTAAAGAAAGAGGTCCGGAAACACCTATATAGATGGTCCCATCCTTCAAGGACAAATCATGGCCAGAAATATCCATCTGAGAGTGATCAGTATATAGATTGTAGCTGAAATTACAACATGAGTCGGATGTACAGGTGAGGTTACAAGATAAGAAGAACTAAGAACATAACAACAGCATTTCAAGCAGAGGGGAAACAAGGAGACTAAGCAAAGGATATTAAAAAGGAAAGATCAGAAAAGTAAGAAGAGACTCAGAAATCCAAAGTAAAAAAAGAGTTTTAATCAGTGCCAACAATAGTCAGAAACACAGGAACTGTTGGATTTAGCAATTATCAGGTCACTGTTGACTTCTGCACAGTGTGGGGATGGTGAAGTAAAGTCATTAGCTTGTGATACATAATCACTATTGTTGCCTTTATTTTATTTTACTGTTCTTTAGCCATCTGTTTTGTTGGTTCATTTTTCATTTTCTGGCTTCTTATCAATCTTCAATTTACTTTCTCTCCCTTATACATTGTAAGTCAACATTCCTACCCTGAAATGCCCTTCCATAGACTTCAAGCCTCTGATATCCTGAGGTTTTTTCTTTTTTCATCTAAATTCACTGTTTCTTTATCTCCCTGTTCATTTCTTTACTCCCTGTGTTATTCTCCCCCAGACTCTCCAAGGGTGTTCCCCATAAAATCCCAATTAATATTTTTCACCAGGTAAGCAGACCTAGGTTTGGCCCTAAAAGTATACTATATGAATCTTGTAATCTTAAATTATTTAATATTTCTAAACCTCACCTGTTCTAATCTGTAAAAAATAAGGGAAAACCTTGTTTTGACTTGATTACAATATCCTCTCTACATACACCAAAAATACAAAAACCTCCATATTGTCCCCTTAAAAATTTCCCATTTGTTATTATCATTATGTGCTTTATCACATAAATGTTCCAACAGTACAAAAATTAAAAATTATGGAGCAGAAACCTTTATAAAACTTTTGATGCCATTTTATACCTACTCATGATTCTTTTTCCTTTGGCATCAAATTCCCCTGGTTTCTTTTTTATATCTCTTCCCATTATATCAATCCTTCTATGTATGTTATTCTGGTTTTATGGGAGCATTTGAAACATTCAAATAAAATTATTTGTACAAATAAAATTAATTCATGTACTTCAGTTAATAATGTATGCCTCAGTTAAACATATTTTTGTTGTTAGGCATCTGACTCACAATGATCCGCATAGGGTTTTCGATGGCTGATTGCTTTGTGATTGTTTTGTGAATGGATTGCCACATCCTTCTCCCATTTTTGCAGTGCTGGGTATAGAACCTGGGTCCTCAGAAAGTATGGAGCAGCACTCTACCAATTGAGTTAAACCCCAGCCCACTTGAGCTAAACATAGGCTGACAAAATGGATAAAGAAATAGTAACAAGTGAACAGAAAAGTCTGTGAAATAATTTGACTTGAGCATGTCAATCTGTCTTTCTGATCATCACATTTCTCTACAGATTGAATACAGAACTTTTCAAGTCAAAGAAGGAAATTATAAACACCAAATAAAATTATGCATAAATTATTTAAATATAAATTACCATATACTTGACAATATGCTATATCCATTATCAGCCTTATAGTGTTACAGAGTTTTAGTAATTCACCAGTTTTACCTCAACAAATCCTTTCCTCATAAAAAGTACATACATCTATAACTGAATACAGACCCAGCTATAATCTCCACAAAGCAAAACTAATTGCCCAACATGAGAAATGAATATTTGTTCTCATCTCTTCTTTTTGTATTTTTTTTTATTTGTTTTTTGACATGGTCTCACTATGCATCCCAAGGCTGTCCTGGAACTCCCTGTGCAGTTCAGACTGTCCTTGAACTTGCCATCCTTCTGCCTCCACTTCCTGTGTGCTAGAATTATATGCGAGCACCATCATGCCAGCTTTTTCTTACCCTTTCAACCATCAATTGAGTTGGGTTTCTATTCCTATGACTTCTCTTACATAAGGAAATAATGTAAAACACAGAATAATATTCCCGAAATCCTTATTGTTCTTTGCCTCTTTGCTAAATTTTTAAACCATAAGATAACAAATTACAGGAAATGAGGGTTAAGAGGGCGCAAGCTCCAGGAAAGTGGCATTCTGTAGTGGGGAAACTACCTCTCTGTCCATGTGGTTGGAGACTGTGGTGATTACGCCTGTGCTGGGATGGACAGAAAAGAGGCCAGGTGACCTTGGTGTCTGCTCCAAAATGCTGTACTTCAGTCGTGTATGCATCGTGTCTGGTTCATCTCTGTCCGTGGCACAAACGACTCCCACTGTAGTACCTACACATTTTTAAAAAGAACTTTTAATTTCCAGAACTGTAATATATGTGTACAAGTATCTATACTTTTCAAATTTTAACAACGATCGTGGAAACCTAAATCAAAATGTATTTCTTACCAGAGGTATGACATCTTTAGTTAGCATTGATAAAGATGACTTCAAATGGATAGCACAAAACATTTTAATGATGAAAATTAAGGTATACTTGTATTAGGCTCACAGTTCAAAATGTTTGAGAATAAATTACTAAAAATAATTATTTAAATCACAATCAAGAGTAATTTCAATACATATTCTCACATGTTGCAATAATAAACATAGCTGTAGGAACAAACCAGATCTCCTAAGTAATTCATATTTAATTGGATTTTTGAATAATAGTTAACTCAAGACTGATTTGGGATATAATTGTATGGATGATCAAGTTGACCTGTAGTAACCCAGTCTCTTTCTTCTATGATTTTCATTTTTAAAAAACTCTGATGTGATTCATTCTGTTTTAACAGTTTCATATGACAGCCTTAAATGGTCGGAACCAATTGGTGTGATGTGCTTCATGTACCTAGGGTTAATAGAGACACCGAAGTGTTTGCCCTTAATTCTTCTCTGTTACTACTGAAAAAAAGAGAATCTTCAAGAAAAACCTCAGAAGTCATAACCTCTCTTTGAAAAAGGAAAAATGTAACGGAATCAAAGAATTGTGAAGCTAAAAACAGTATAGGTCAGGCTAGGGTTTTAGCTCAGTTGGTAGAGTGCTCACTTAGCATGCATGAAGCCCTAGGTTCCATCCCCAGCACCACACACACACCCCAAATAGTATCTGGGGCTGGGGTTTAGCTCAGTTGGTAGGGTGCTGCTCTGAGCTCTCTGAATCCCAGGGTTTGATCCCCATCACTGCAAAAATGGCAGAAGGACCTAGTATCCCATTCCTGAAACAATCGGCCATTGAAAAACCTATGAATAGCAGAGAAGCATTGACATAGTGCCTGGCATGGTATAGTGTAAGAGAGTGTCTCATTCTATTGTACATAAAGTTGCTATAAGTCAGACCTGATGGCACCTAACAAAAACAACAGTAGGTCATCTATGCAATTAATTGCTTTTATGGGCAAGAGAATTCAAGGTGACTTCCCAAAGTTCTCACAGTAAATTAATAAAAGAATTTGCATGAAAGAATAGGTATCCTAAATTCCATGCCAATGCTTTTTGGTTTTTTTTTTAATTGGACATGTGAAAAATAAAGAGGTTAACATTGATGATCTTGAATTATCAAAGTAAAGTATAGAAAGGAGAAGCAAAGATAAAAATACAGTGAAGATCTGAAGAAAGCCTCAGGAGAAATTTAGCAAAGTCACCCTTTATGATTAAGTCCCCATTTTTTCAACTTTGTTGTCAGTGATTCAAATTACAAGTCTCAGAGGACATCATGTATGCCATATTTAAGAGCCATGTAAACTGAAATACTATGGTTTTCCACATGTGAGAGTAAGCGTGTAGAATGAAGAATATGTGATATTCTTCTATTAAGTTATTCTAGTATTTATTCCAGACTGAACATAGTAAAGTAGTAGTTTTAAGATAAAACATAAAAAGAGCTTAGACATTGTATCTTCAGTGGATGTTACTTAACACTTATCTGAATAAAATATCCTTTAAAACTCTACATTGCCTTTTAGCTTTATTGTTCATTCTAGTCTGCAAGTCCATTCTTGAAGATGAAAATGATAACTCCATACAGTGAGAAAATGAAATCAAATACATAAACCAAACTAGGAACAAACCCTGAATAACTGTTAGCTGCCACTATAGTTAATTAGTATGATAGAGATAATGATGAAAATTACTCTAATACCTACAATGTACATGTTGATTAGAATTGATAGGAGTTAATATTTTCTGATAAGTAGACACTAGTTCTGTATTATCTCAGAATTACCCAGTCATGTGTATTAAAGGCTCAATGTACCAAAAAATGTACACGGACATATTTATTTGACATAAAAACATCCTTACCAACTCTACTACTTTCTGGAACTTCAAAATTATAAACTGCTTCCGTGAAAATAGGGTAGTTGTCATTTTCATCCTCCACTTTGATGGGCAGTGGAAGAGGTAAATCTGCTGAATACCCATCTGCAGTTGATGCATAGGCAATCAACTGTAAAAAAAAGAAAAAAGAACTTCAGGAGTCAGTTAATATTTGCTTATAGCAAAAGGAAGAGAAGATGTTCTGTTATCTTCCTTGCAAGTCTTTTTAATAATAAGCCCCTCAAAGATTTTATTTAATGCTTTTAAAATTATCACTGTACCAACTAGAGAAATACTTTATAGGAATGAACATCTAGTATTTGGTGGAAATGGCACCACTTCAAAGAAAACCAAAGTCAGAGTACAGCAAAGCTAAGGATGACTCTGTACATTATTCTAAGGAATTAGATGTGACTATAAAAATGCAGATTATAGTTCTTAATTTCTCCATAATCAGAAAGCTTCATTGGGACAACAATTAAATTCACTGCAATGGGAAAAATCTCTACTACATAGTCTAAATAAAGCAACAAGTCCCAATCTTGTCACTTCCAAGCCTTTGTATTGTTTTGCCTAATAGACCACATATCTGTAAGTGTTTTTCTAACAAAATACATTGGCTAATTTCTCCATTGCTAATTAACCAAAAGCAATGTCAAATAAAATGTAGAATGTATTTCTACGTATCATGTAATTCCAACACTGAGTTGAACATTTTCTAACCAGAAGCAAAGAATGTCACATGGAAGACATCAGTCAAATT